>CM039503.1:17347567-17412567 GCA_022432975.1 Begonia masoniana | reverse complement strand
TTAAAAACCAAACACAGAATTCCAGTAGGGTTTACAGACATAGACTTTACTTTAAATACTTAAACCTCGGGACAGGATTTGTCTGGCTGCAGCAACCATCCCGTGAGCTCCTCCCCCAACTACATCAACTCGTCAGTTTGAGGATCAAGCTCCTCATCTGGAAAATCCATACCTACAACAGGAGTTCAACTATGAGCCTAGAGCTCAATAAGAACATGAAATGCAATGCAGTGATGCATGGACTTTTGAAATACGTGAACATTACATTACTTAACATTGCGTTCACTGGACAGGAAAGGTATAAATGGGAGAAGGAGCTGGCGCAATAGGATGTACATGCCACTTTCAGGACATAACAGGAGTACTTGACAGGATGCCAGTCCTCGTCCACACTTAACCATACATTTTCTTTACAGGATTTTATCTTACTTACTTCAAAACCGGTGCTGAAAACATTTGCATGATTTTACAGGAAACGTGTATGCATGAATAAGTGAAATGCTTAAACTTAACATTCACAGATGACAGAATGAATACAACAGGAAACAGAATATAACGGAAACACTTTTAACTTAAAACATAACCTAAAACCTATCTACCCGAACCAGACCTAGTACCTCCGAGTTGTAGGGCCTTAAGGGCCAACGTAGATGCATGAACTTACCTGTGGTCCGAAATGCAGCAAGCTTGAACGCACGAGCACCGTGGTTCACGAACCTATAGCATGCATAAACGGACATTAACCCTAAACCTCACGAAACTAGCAAATAAATAAACTAAAATCGTTTTCTATCTAAGATGATTACCTTAGACCGAAAAGCAGGAGGAAAATCAGAGAAGGAAGAAACTCCTTGCGTTGGTTTTCTTCAATCGAAAGAGAGAAGCAGAGAGGAAAATGAAAGAGAGCAGAGAGGGAAATGTCTCACGTAGGAGGAAGAGAAGGAAATGGGATACATGGCTTGTCTTCTTCCACAAGTTTGCCAAGTGTCAATCATCCATTTGATTTCTCCCACCAACCTTAATTTCTTCCTAATTTGCCCTTCCATTGGTTTTTAACTAAAACATTATTTAGTTAATCGATTGGGTCTCACGAATCACCCTCGTTCGATTAAACACATCGACAATATTATTAAAACAATCATTGCATTAATATCGGAGAAATTCCGCTTACATATTCGGGGAATTATTACATAGGCAAAAATGCCGGGTGTTACATTCCACCCACCTTAACAGAAATTTTGTCCCCAAAATTTGCCTAAGCAAAGAGGGTCGGATATTGGGCCCTAACATCCGCTTCTCTTTCCCATGTGGCTTCCTCCACATTATGATTTCGCCACAAAACTTTCACCAATGGAACCACTCGATTGCGCAACACTTTGAGTGACATATCCAATATCTGTATAGGCCTTTCTTCATAAGTCAGTGTTGGCATGATATCAAAGTCCACCTGTTCCACGATCTGGGTTGGATCTCGCACACACTTTCTCAGCATCGACACATGGAAAACATTGTGAACTCCATCCATTGACGCTGGTAACTGTAGTCTGTACGCCACGCTTCCCACACGCTTCAAGATGGGAAAAGGGCCAATGAACCGTGGGCTGAGCTTCCCTTTCTTGCCAAATCTCATTACACCTTTGAAAGGCGACACCTTCAGGAATACTTCATCGCCTTCAGCAAACTCCAATTCTCTCCGTCTCCGATCCGCATAACTTTTCTGTCGACTCATAGCAGTGTTGATTCGTTGTTTGATAACAGCAATCACCTCAGACATCTGCTGTAATATCTCAGGGCCGACAAGTCTGGACTCTCCAACTTCATCCCAACATAACGGAGATCTACATTTTCTGCCATAGAGGGCTTCATATGGAGCCATGCCGATAGTAGCCTGGTAGCTGTTATTATAAGCAAATTCAATTAACGGCAAATATCTACTCCAAGGAGCATGAAGTTCCAACACGCACGACCTTAACATGTCCTCCAATATCTGAATTGTTCTCTCAGATTGTCCATCTGTCTGTGGGTGAAACGCCGTGCTGAAATCCAGCTTTGTACCCAAGGAGTTTTGCAAGCTTTTCCAAAACCTGGAAGTGAACCTAGGATCCCGGTCAGATACAATTGACACAGGAATACCATGCAACTTGACAATCTCATTAATGTACAGCTCAGCATACTGATCCATGGAGAATGTCGTCTTCACAGGTAGAAAATGGGCCGACTTCGTCAATCTGTCCACTATGACCCATATGCTATTGTGGCCTTTAGCCGTTCTTGGAAGGCCGACAACAAAATCCATCGTGATGTTCTCCCACTTCCATTCGGGAATTGGGAGAGGCTGAAGCGTCCCAGCTGGTCGTTGATGTTCAGCCTTGACTTGTTGACATATCATGCAAGACTCCACATACTTGGCCACTTCATTCTTCATATTTGGCCACCAGAAGTGAAGCTTCAAGTCCTGATACATCTTCGTGCTTCCAGGATGCACAGAGAAAGAAGATGAGTGGGCTTCCGACAAGATGTTCTTTCGTAACTCTTCATCTTTCGGAACATACCATCTATCTCTGAACTTCAGAATACCATCTCCCGAATAGTTGAACTCGGAAGAGGCCATAGGTAACTTGCTCACTATATCGGCCATCTCCTTTGAATTAGACTTCTGGGCTTCCTTAATTCTGTCCAGAATAGTTGGCCGTAACGTTAGATTTGCCAGTACGGCCGATAATTTAGAAACTACCTCTAGTTCAAGCCTCTGAATTTCTATCCTCAAAGGCAATGAGATGGTAGCCAAGGTCGGGTGCATAGTAGACGGCATCCTGCTTAGCGCATCGGCTACCACATTGGCTTTCCCTGGGTGGTATTTAATCTCAACATCGTAATCTTTCACGAATTCTAACCATCGCCTTTGCCTCATATTCAACTCCTTCTGAGTAAATATGTACTTCAAGCTTTTGTGATCCGAAAACACCTCACATGATTGCCCATACAAGTGGTGTCTCCATACTTTCAGTGCAAAGACCACTGCCGCTAACTCAAGGTCATGAGTAGGGTAGTTTTCTTCATGGCTCTTCAATTGTCTGGACGCGTATGCTACCACTTTCCCTTCTTGCATCAATACGCATCCCAAGCCAATTTTCGATGCATCACAATATACGCTGAATTTGCCATCTTCAACTGGCAATACTAACAGAGGAGCAGTGGTTAATTTCTGTTTAAGTGTCTGAAAGCTTACCTCACATGCTTCAGACCACCTGAATTTGATGTCCTTCCTTGTTAAGCTGGTCATAGGTTTTGCTATCACAGAAAATCCCTTGATGAATTTCCTATAATAACCAGCTAGTCCGACAAAGCTCCGTACCTCACTTGCATTCCTCGGCCTTGGCCAGTCTCTTACAGCCTCAATCTTGGCCGGGTCCACAGATACTCCTTCAGCAGACACCACGTGGCCTAGGAAATTAATCTTGTTCAACCAGAATTCGCACTTTGATAGCTTGGCAAACAATTGATGCTGTTTCAGAGTCGATAGCACCATTGCCAAGTGCTCTTTATGCTCCTCTTCATTCCGAGAATAAACCAGGATGTCGTCAATGAAAACGATCACGAATTTATCTAAGACATCCTGAAATATCCTGTTCATCAGGTCCATAAATGCCGCCGGAGCATTAGTCAACCCGAACGACATCACCAAGAACTCGTAATGTCTGTACCGGGTCCTGAAGGCGGTCTTTGGAATATCATTTGCTCTGACCTTCAACTGGTAATAACCGGAGCGCAAGTCAATCTTGGAAAATACCCGAGCCCCTTGTAGCTGGTCAAATAAATCGTCGATCCTCGGCAACGGGTACTTATTCTTGATCGTCAACTTGTTCAGCTCACGGTAGTCAATACACATCCGTAGGGACCCATCCTTCTTCTTAACGAACAAGACGGGAGCACCCCACGGAGAGAAACTTGGGCGCACAAAACCCTTGTCCACCAGTTCTTTCAGTTGAGTCTTCAACTCTTTCAGCTCTATTGGTGCCATACGGTACGGATTCTTCGATACTGGTTCCGCACCTGGATATACGTCAATTTCAAACTCAATTTCGCGATTAGGTGGCAACCCCGGTAAGTCATCTAAGAAAACCTCAGGAAAGTCTCGGACTACCGGAATATTTCGAAGTTCCACCTCATCTTGCCTCCGTATGTCTATTACATGGGCCAGGAATCCAATGCACCCTGACTTCATCAGCCGTTGAGCTTTTAAGGAAGATATAACAGGCATACGGTGTTTCTTCGGTACCGCCTGGTAAGAGAATTCTACTTCATTCGGGCGTCTAAACGTTACTAGCCCGGACCTACAGTTGATGGTGGCATGATGTCTAAACAGCCAGTCCATCCCTAGAATGACATCGTACCCTTTCATACTGATGACGATAAGGTCGGCATACAATTTCTGGTTTTCTACTGACACTATATCACCCCGTACCACCTGCTCGGAGTGCATAAACTCTCCGGACGGTAGCATAACGCTGTAAGGCTGATCTGACGTCGTACTACAAAACTTTTGTCTAACTACGAAGTCTATTGCCACGAACGAATGTGTGGCCCCCGTGTCCCATAAGGTATAAGCAGGCACATTACATACTAATATTGTACCTGTAATTGCTGTGTGCTGATCAGCATCATCAACGTCCTCCATCATTGCAAACACTCTAGGCATAGCACCAATCGGCCTTGTGTCGAGCACCGGACAATCCCGGACTTGATGGCCTTCTTTACCACACCGGAAACATTGGCCAGTAAAAAGCCTGCAGCCTCCTGTATGATTCTTCTGGCAACGTGGGCAGACAGGAAGCTGAGGAGCTCCCATAGGTCTCTTCCCTTTGTCCTGGTAAGTAAGGGTCTCATTGGGCCTTTTAATGCCCCTGTTCTGTTGCTGTTGAGGATGTACATTCTGAATCTTTTGTTGTTGTTGTTGAGGAGTATTTCTTATAATTCCTCTTGGTGGTTCTCTTTGTCTCTGGGACTTTATTTCTAAAGCCTCCAGTTGATAAGCCTTGGCCACCACTTTCACATATGGTGCCTCATCAAAACCTCCAGTCGTGATTCCTCGCAGAAGGTCCATCTTTAAACCTTGAATAAACTGGTGCACCTTGTTCTCATCAGTGGCCACCATGTGTGTTGCATATCGGGATAGCGACTCAAATTTCTGAACATACTCGGCCACAGATCCATACTGTCGCAGCCGAGAAAACTCAAGTAACTTCTCCTTTCTCACTCCTCGGTCAAAGTACTTCTCGTAGAAAATCCCCTTGAACCCTTCCCAGCTCAACGCCATTGTAGACGACTGTACTGCATCCCACCAGAATCCAAGCACTTTCAGTGAGATGGAACGTGGCACAAGTAACCTTCTTGTTGTCTTCTACTTCTGCATAACTGAACATCTTCTCCATAGTTCGAATCCAGGTTTCAGCACGGGTCGGGTCTGTAGACAACCCATCAAATGAGGGTGGCTGAAGTCGCCGGAATCTGTCTCCACTATTGTCTCGCGGTGCATTATCACGATTGTTATTTCCATGGTTATTGTTTCTGTCGTCTTCTCTGGCCATCATTCGATCAACCATGCGGGATTGTACCCCCACCAGCTCTGTCAATCGGTCTATGGCCCGAGAGCTTTCACTGGATTCTTCCTGATGTCCTCTCACCATTTCTAAGATAGTCCTATAAGAATAACAGAATAACCTAATTTAATAAACAAAACTTTTACAGGAATTTAAACACTTACAGTTGGTGGAGCGATCTCACGTGGCGGGTTGCGCAACCAGACATTTCACAGAATCGGTTTTAAAACCTTATCGCTCTGATACCATTACTGTGACGACCCGAAAACCGGACCCGATCGGGATCCAAGAACCGAGCCGTCACTCCGGGACATTTGCAGAAAACGGGGACAACTATTTTTTTTTCGGACCGGAGATGAAATTTGTGAACAGTGACCGGAAGATGAAATTGTGAACAGTGACCGGAAGATGAAATTTGTGAACAGTGACCGGAGATGAAATTTGTGAACAGTGACCGGAAGATGAAAAATGTGAACAGTGACCGGAAGATGAAATTTGTGAACAGTGACGGAAGATGAAATTGTGAACAGTGACGGAAGATGAAATTGTGAACAGTGACCGGAAGATGAAATTTGTGAACAGTGACGGAAGATGAAATTTGTGAACAGTGACGGAAGATGAAATTGTGAACAGTGACCGGAAGATGAAAAATGTGAACAGTGACGGAAGATGAAATTGTGAACAGTGACCGGAAGATGAAATTTGTGAACAGTGACCGGAAGATGAAATTGTGAACAGTGACGGAAGATGAAAAATGTGAACAGTGACCGGAAGATGAAATTTGTGAACAGTGACGGAAGATGAAATTGTGAACAGTGACGGAAGATGAAATTTGTGAACAGTAACCGGAAGATGAAATTGTGAACAGTGACCGGAAGATGAAATTGTGAACAGTGACGGAAGATGAAATTGTGAACAGTGACCGGAAGATGAAATTGTGAACAGTGACCGGAAGATGAAATTGTGAACAGTGACGGAAGATGAAAAATGTGAACAGTGACGGAAGATGAAATTGTGAACAGTGACGGAAGATGAAATTGTGAACAGTGACGGAAGATGAAAAATGTGAACAGTGACGGAAGATGAAATTTGTGAACAGTGACGGAAGATGAAATTGTGAACAGTGACGGAAGATGAAATTGTGAACAGTGACGGAAGATGAAATTGTGAACAGTGACCGGAAGATGAAATTGTGAACAGTGACGGAAGATGAAATTGTGAACAGTGACGGAAGATGAAATTGTGAACAGTGACGGAAGATGAAATTTGTGAACAGTGACCGGAAGATGAAATTGTGAACAGTGACGGAAGATGAAATTGTGAACAGTGACCGGAAGATGAAATTTGTGAACAGTGACGGAAGATGAAATTGTGAACAGTGACCGGAAGATGAAATTGTGAACAGTGACGGAAGATGAAATTTGTGAACAGTGACCGGAAGATGAAATTTGTGAACAGTGACGGAAGATGAAATTTGTGAACAGTGACCGGAAGATGAAATTGTGAACAGTGACGGAAGATGAAATTGTGAACAGTGACGGAAGATGAAAAATGTGAACAGTGACCGGAAGATGAAATTTGTGAACAGTAACCGGAAGATGAAATTTGTGAACAGTGACGGAAGATGAAATTGTGAACAGTGACGGAAGATGAAATTGTGAACAGTGACGGAAGATGAAATTTGTGAACAGTAACCGGAAGATGAAATTTGTGAACAGTAACCGGAAGATGAAATTTGTGAACAGTAACCGGAAGATGAAATTGTGAACAGTGACGGAAGATGAAATTTGTGAACAGTGACCGGAAGATGAAATTGTGAACAGTGACCGGAAGATGAAAAATGTGAACAGTGACCGGAAGATGAAATTTGTGAACAGTGACGGAAGATGAAAAATGTGAACAGTGACGGAAGATGAAATTTGTGAACAGTGACGGAAGATGAAATTTGTGAACAGTGACGGAAGATGAAAAATGTGAACAGTGACGGAAGATGAAATTGTGAACAGTGACGGAAGATGAAATTTGTGAACAGTAACCGGAAGATGAAAAATGTGAACAGTGACCGGAAGATGAAAAATGTGAACAGTGACCGGAAGATGAAATTTGTGAACAGTGACCGGAAGATGAAATTGTGAACAGTGACCGGAAGATGAAATTGTGAACAGTGACCGGAAGATGAAATTTGTGAACAGTGACCGGAAGATGAAAAATGTGAACAGTGACCGGAAGATGAAAAATGTGAACAGTGACCGGAAGATGAAATTTGTGAACAGTGACCGGAAGATGAAATTTGTGAACAGTAACCGGAAGATGAAAAATGTGAACAGTGACCGGAAGATGAAATTTGGAAATGTGAAACAGTGACCGGAAGATGAAAATTTGTGAACAGTGACCGGATTTGTTTAAAATGTGAACAGTGACCGGATGACTAAAAATGTAAAAGACAAAACTGGCAACTTTTAACATGATTACATAAAAACCAAAAGTGTGGAAACAGAATGTATGAAAACTTCAAACTTCAGAAAACGATTCAAAACATGATTTTGAACATATCGGGAAAAACACGACGGAATTTTAAGGAAAACAAATTACATGGATGGCTCTAACATGACAGAAAACTTAAGAAAAATCACACTACATGGATAGCTCTAAAACCAGAAGCTGTCCATGCCAAGACTAACAGAAAATATTCCAAACGAATTCCAGAATACTTCAAACATAGTTCAACTGTCGAATACAGAGGTTTTAACAAGAGAAAGCTTAACCAACAGAATACCTTACATTATCTATATCCAACAGAATTTCCTACAGAGTTTTCAACAACCAAAAATACAGAATCCTAACATAGTTTAAAAACCAAACACAGAATTCCAGTAGGGTTTACAGACATAGACTTTACTTTAAATACTTAAACCTCGGGACAGGATTTGTCTGGCTACAGCAACCATCCCGTGAGCTCCTCCCCCAACTACATCAACTCGTCAGTTTGAGGATCAAGCTCCTCATCTGGAAAATCCATACCTACAACAGGAGTTCAACTATGAGCCTAGAGCTCAATAAGAACATGAAATGCAATGCAGTGATGCATGGACTTTTGAAATACGTGAACATTACATTACTTAACATTGCGTTTCACTGGACAGGAAAGGTATAAATGGGAGAAGGAGCTAGCGCAACAGGATGTACATGCCACTTTCAGGACATAACAGGAGTACTTGACAGGATGCCAGTCCTCGTCCACACTTAACCATACATTTTCTTTACAGGATTTTATCTTACTTACTTCAAAACCGGTGCTGAAAACATTTGCATGATTTTACAGGAAACGTGTATGCATGAATAAGTGAAATGCTTAAACTTAACATTCACAGATGACAGAATGAATACAACAGGAAACAGAATATAACGGAAACACTTTTAACTTAAAACATAACCTAAAACCTATCTACCCGAACCAGACCTAGTACCTCCGAGTTGTAGGGCCTTAAGGGCCAACGTAGATGCATGAACTTACCTGTGGTCCGAAATGCAGCAAGCTTGAACGCACGAGCACCGTGGTTCACGAACCTATAGCATGCATAAACGGACATTAACCCTAAACCTCACGAAACTAGCAAATAAATAAACTAAAATCGTTTTCTATCTAAGATGATTACCTTAGACCGAAAAGCAGGAGGAAAATCAGAGAAGGAAGAAACTCCTTGCGTTGGTTTTCTTCAATCGAAAGAGAGAAGCAGAGAGGAAAATGAAAGAGAGCAGAGAGGGAAATGTCTCACGTAGGAGGAAGAGAAGGAAATGGGATACATGGCTTGTCTTCTTCCACAAGTTTGCCAAGTGTCAATCATCCATTTGATTTCTCCCACCAACCTTAATTTCTTCCTAATTTGCCCTTCCATTGGTTTTTAACTAAAACATTATTTAGTTAATCGATTGGGTCTCACGAATCACCCTCGTTCGATTAAACACATCGACAATATTATTAAAACAATCATTGCATTAATATCGGAGAAATTCCGCTTACATATTCGGGGAATTATTACATAGGCAAAAATGCCGGGTGTTACACTACATCATCCGGTTAACATGTGCATCTCACGTGACTACTTAACATCAGTAAGAGACATCATCCGGTGAACAACAATCGTTCACCTTCCACCGATGATGTCAGCCGGATGATGTCCTCATCCGTCAGAGACATCTTCCTATGGGCATGTGCAAAACACGTGACTCACTTACCTCATCCAATAAGAGACATCATCCGGTGAACAGCAAACGTTCACCATCCACCGGTGACGTCAGCCGGATGATTCATTCATCCAGCTTCTATCACACAGCTCCTGTCGATGACGTCAGCCGGATGATATGTTCATCCAACTTCTATCACACAGCAATGAATTCCGAAAATCTTTAAACAACTCATACCGACAGAAATGTAACCTGACCTTCACAGATCTCATACTCCGTAAACATAAACATAGGCAGACATAAATCATGGACTCATCTAGATTACATGTAGCGGAAGACTTATAAGAAACAGGTTATTTTATTCTCTTTTAATTATCCCCGATTCGGTAACCAAACCAGACAATCACAAAATCCAGTATTCAAAGAAAGATCTCATCCTACTTAAACATCAGTTTTCTCATAAACCTTACTGACATAATAAGAGCATAACCACGGGTCATAATCGCCATCCAGCCACAGAATTGCTCCCTAAACACCTTCCAGCAACCAACTTAAACATCTTCATCAACTTTGAATTCCTCACCTGATATCTCGTCACTTACATCATAAGGTTTAAACTATAAGCCTAATGCTTACTAAGGAATGCAATGCTAACATGTATACATGAATGCATAGTTGCAAGAAAATCATGATCATGTTCGTTTCATGCTCTTTTCTTGTTCTTATTCGTGTTCTTATTCATCACTTTCATCATATGGATTAAAGGAGGATTTGTGCCGTAAATGGGGGATGACAGCGCAAGTGTACATAGTCCCTTTCGGGCCGTATTCATGGTCCTTCTCTTTGGACAGTGACATACGCTAAACTGCCCCCAACCCTCACTTAATCCGGTTGCATAAGTTTCATATTCATTCTTATATCTTGTTCATGGGAAAAAACATACTCATAAATCATTTTCATATGCTTGAGAAGAAAATCATGATTCATGACATGAATATTCTTAAATCAGCAGACTATGGAAAATATCATACTAGACAGTTGACTTCATAGACTCTATCAGAACATCACATGACATAGTTCTCAAACATCCGTAAATAATCCAAGTACAAACCATCTTACTAACTTAAAACAAACATCAAACACATAACTAATTTAGTACCCTCAAGATGTAGGTCCCTAATGGCCGAAAATCTTAATACATTCACTTACCTGGATTCCTTAGCAGTGTTGTCTTTACTAGAAATCTTTCCCACCTAAAGAATTTCACATTACAAAGTTAAAACAGGTCCTAAATGTTCTAAAATTGAGGCTAGAAAACCTTATCTAAATGTCATCCTAGAATCTAACATGGCCGGATTCAACCTAGAAACTGAATGCAGTCAGTTTTCCTTAATGTCCAGAATCGAATCGGAAAAATGCCATTACTAAACTCAGATTAAAATGTTCCTATTATTACTCTTCCATTAAAGAATCTAAAGTCTCGAGTTCTAGCTGAAAACAGAGTTCAAAGTAGTTAATGGTAACTACATTGCTTAAGTCTTACCTAAAAGCGTGGATAGTCGGGTGGAAACTGAAGGATCGATCGCCGACGAGGGAGTCGCTGGCAGGGAGAGAGCCCGAAAGGGTAAGAAGTCGCAGAATGGAAATGTCGGCTACAGTGGGGTTTTAGCGAGGTTTAACGATTTCCATTTTCAATTTATATTACATAAATTCCTCCTTAATTACAATCCTGCCACCACACAAATAGAAATCTAATAAGCTTTGGCATTTAATTTAAATTAAAAGAACGACAATAAAGGTGACAGTTAATTCCGTTAACAGAGTCACCTGGCCAAAATTGTCGGGTGTTACACTAGCGCTGGGCGAGACGAGGACTGCGGTAGGGCGCGGGTTGGCGCGTGGTGAGACGCGCAGTTGGCTCGGGTTGGCGCACGGTGAGGCGTGAGATTGCCATGCGAGGGTGGAGCGATGCGCACCCGGTGCGCACGCAGCACGGGCGCGCGCCTTGGCCACACGGTGCACACGTAGAATTCTTGCATGGCCCGCGAGGGGCGCGCTAGCCAAATGCTGGGGGCGCCCCATGCATGCCACTTGACATGTTTTGATGTCCTAAGCCTCTTTTGATGTTTCCCAACCTTAAACGAATCGTTTTAGATACGTTTTACGTTAGACCCTAAACGTCGTTAGATATGGATTGAATGCCCGAGTCCATTCTCTAATGAATGTTGAACGAAAGGAAAAGGAAATGAAAATGAAAAATGAAAATGATAAATTTTATGAGAACGGATGTGGGTAATATGTATGTACGTCACGACATAGGTCATGGCGGCCCTGGTATGGGGTCGGGGTCATCACAACAGTTGGTATCAAAGTTCCCGAGTTTAAAATCGGTTCTTCAGACTGCTCGATTGCGCAAGCCACTACACGGACATGCTTCCTCAACTCTAAGTACGTTTTTTAAGATTTCTTTTTCAATTTCTTAGAATTGTTGTCTTTAATTTTTATAGGATTACAAAACGGTGCGTAGAGGAAACAATAGGGATGAGAGGGATGACACCATAGATCAACTGAGAGAGTTCATTGCCCAACAATCCCAACACCTCGACCGACAAGCGCAACACATGGATAGACAGTCCCAACAGCATGACACACTGATAAATCGATAGGGTCTCAGAACTCAGGAGGTGGTGGCTCCAAATAACCACGGTATGGAAAAGTTTCAGAAGCTACGACCTCCATTGTTTAATGGTGTAAGGACCCTGCCCGCAGACGCACTGCCATCGGCTCGGCCCAAACTCAAGATGGGCTGGGCTACGGCAGGGGTATTTACAAAAAAGGCGCCTTTTTTGTAAAAACCTGGCCCGCGGACGCACCGTCATCGGCTTGGCCTAAATTCATGACCTTCTCCATCCCTAGGTGTGATGACCCAAATGTGCACGTATCAGTACGACTGCGGGGCAAACCTCGAGTTACGGGGCAAACCTCAGGACCTAAGCTGAGTGTAGGTGAATCCCGGACTTGAGTATAGGCGAATCCCGGGTCGTAAAAATGGGGTCGTCACAATCCCACATCGCTTGGGGAAGTATGTGGAAATGAAACATATGTAAAGAGACCCTCCCAATATAGTAAGACGCGTTTTGGAGCACGATTGGCAACGGATCCCATAAAAACTCCGAAGTTAAAAGTGCTTCGACGAGAGCAATTCTAGGTTGGGTGACCTTCTGTGAAGTTCTCGCCAAACAAAGCCGTGAAGGGAGGATATTGGGCTACGGCCCAATCCCCAGAGCGGACAATATCTTGCTGGGAAAATGGGTCGTTACACTAGGGTAGGAGTTTTTGCCTTCCCAGTGATTTGAACCTGGGTCTCCAGGGGTTATGACCAGAAGTTCCTTATCACTTGTGGTCATAAGCCCTGGAAACCCAGGTTCAAATCACTGAGAAGGCAAAAATTCCTACCCCAGGGATGGAGAAGGTCATGAGTTTAGGCCAGGCCAGTGGCAGTGCGTCCGCGGGCTAGGCTACGGCAGGGGTCCTTTACAAATGGACAGTCTCCGGACCCCTCTTTTGCTGAGGAGTGGGTTCGGACCATGGAGGATATGCTAGTGTATGCAAAGATTGAGGATGGGGAAAAGGTTGTATGCGCTACTTTTCACTTTACATCCGATGCTCGGTTTTGGTGGGACTCCATCAAAGCAACCACGGATGTGATAGCAATGACTTGGCAACAACAACAACAACAACAACAACAACAACAACAACAACAACAACAACAACAACAACAACAACAACAACAACAACAACAACAACAACAACAACAACAACAACAACAACAACAACAACAACAACAACAACAACAACAACAACAACAACAACAACAACAACAACAACAACAACAACAACAACAACAACAACAACAACAACAACAACAACAACAACAACAACAACAACAACAACAACAACAACAACAACAACAACAACAACAACAACAACAACAACAACAACAACAACAACAACAACAACAACAACAACAACAACAACAACAACAACAACAACAACAACAACAACAACAACAACAACAACAACAACAACAACAACAACAACAACAACAACAACAACAACAACAACAACAACAACAACAACAACAACAACAACAACAACAACAACAACAACAACAACAACAACAACAACAACAACAACAACAACAACAACAACAACAACAACAACAACAACAACAACAACAACAACAACAACAACAACAACAACAACAACAACAACAACAACAACAACAACAACAACAACAACAACAACAACAACAACAACAACAACAACAACAACAACAACAACAACAACAACAACAACAACAACAACAACAACAACAACAACAACAACAACAACAACAACAACAACAACAACAACAACAACAACAACAACAACAACAACAACAACAACAACAACAACAACAACAACAACAACAACAACAACAACAACAACAACAACAACAACAACAACAACAACAACAACAACAACAACAACAACAACAACAACAACAACAACAACAACAACAACAACAACAACAACAACAACAACAACAACAACAACAACAACAACAACAACAACAACAACAACAACAACAACAACAACAACAACAACAACAACAACAACAACAACAACAACAACAACAACAACAACAACAACAACAACAACAACAACAACAACAACAACTACAGCCTCGACTCAGAACAAAGGCTGGCAGCCAAGGGGACAACAACAACAACAACAACAACAAAGAGGCGTTAAGAGGCCCTATGATGGAAAGGGCGACCAAGGAAAAGGGAAGCAAGTCCAGGAGACTACTCAGAAACCAATGTGCCTGAAGTGCTAGAAGGCTCATTTTGGCGCTTGTAGATTGGGCACAGACCGATGCTATAGATGCGAGGAGGTGGGCCACTATGCCAAGAATTGTCCAAGGGCGGCTACCGATCAGAAGAGAGTTGCCCCAAGAATATTTTCCGTCATTGAGCCTGGGGACGTTGATGACGAGTTCCAGCCTTCTGTTATTGCAGGTACTATCTTGGTCGCCGGTATGGCAGTATTTTCATTGATAGACACGGGGGCTACACACTCTTTTATTTCAACTGCTTGTGTAGCTAGATTGAAGTTAGTGCCTGAATTAGCAGAGTGTGAGTATAGTGTAATGCTGCATTCGGGAGAGTATATGTAATCAGATCATATTTTCCAAGGCAATGTCATCTCAGTGGAGAATAATACCCTTTATGCCCGTCTGATAGTAATGGGCATAGAGCGGTATGATCTTATTTTGGGAATGGACTGGTTGTCACACCATTTTGCCACCATTGACTGCCAATTTGGGATGGTGACTTTTCGCCCCCCAAACAAAGAGAAGTTTACTTTCTAGGCGAGGAATAGGTTAAATGGACTACCAACTTCTTATTCTATGATGGTCAGAGAGCAGTTTAAGGAAAGATGCTCTATTTATATGGTCACGGTGGTTGATACTCAATTGCTTAATGGAGTAAAGCCATGTGACCGCCCCATCGTTAGAAAATTTACGGAGATTTTTCTTGATGATCTTCCTAGATTACCGCCGGACAGGGAGATCGAGTTTGTAATTGATGTTTATCCAGGTTCTGAACCTGTGTCCAAGACTCTGTACCGATTGGTGTCTGCCGAACTGAAAGAGTTAAAATCTCAGCTAGAAGAATTGTTGGATAAGGGATTCATCTGATCTAGCTTCTCTCCATGGGGTGCGCCAGTTCTGTTTGTTAAGAAGAAAGACAGAACTCTCAAGATGTGTATAGATTACAGAGAGTTGAACAAGTTGACGGTGAAGAATAAATATCCGTTGTCACGAATAGACGACTTGTTTGATCAACTGCAAGGTGCCCAAGTGTTCTCAAGGGTTGACCTACGCTCGGGTTATTATCAATTGAGAGTCTGAAGGGAAGATATTCAAAAGACGGCATTTCGTATGAGGTACGGGCATTATGAATTTTTGGTAATGTCTTTTGAACTTACAAATGTCTCCGCAGCTTTCATGGACGTAATGAATCGTGTCTTTAAAGAGTATTTAGACAAGTTTGTTGTCGTTTTCATTGATGACATCTTAGTCTATTCACAGACGAAAGAGAAACACGAAGAGCAACTGTAGATTGTTTTGAGGCTTTTGAAACAACACCAGTTATACCCAAAGTTATCCAAGTATGAGTTTTGGCTGGACCGAATAAAATTTCTCGGCCATATTATATCTCAAGAAGGAATTTCTGTGGATCCGACCAAGATTCAGATTGTCAAGGATTGGCCGCAGCCCAGGAATGTGCGGGAGATACGTGAATTTCTTGGATTGGCCAGGTATTATCAAAAATTCATAGAGTGGTTTTCAAAAATTGCAGTCCCTCTATCACGATTAACAAGGAAGAACGAGAGGTTTGTATGGTCGGCTGCATGTGACAAGAGCTTTCAGGAGCTGAAACAGAAGTTGACTACGTGTAACACCCGGAATTTTCTTAAAACATAGAGTATGTATGAGTGGTTAACGTTCCTTCTAGGGTCATATTTTTTAGAGTAAAAAGGAAAGAGGAATAGAGTGAAAATCCTAGTACAAAGTGGTTAGGAATTTGTGTTATGTGAGGATTTAAACCAAGGAAGAAATTAGTGAAATAAAAATGAATTAAAATTAAAATATAGGGGTTTTAAGAAAGAGATTCACGTATTCACGTTGATTTACAATTCAAAAAGTGTGGTTGGGAAGTCAATTTGAATTTATGAACTTATGGGAGGAAAAAGTTAAATAGAAAATGGTGTAGGATTAGTTGAAAAGTCAAAAGAGCAATGAACCAATAGAAATTTGATAAAAGAAAAAGTTAAGTGAAAAGAGGGACTAAAAGGAGTGCATCTCACGTTGGAAATAATGGAGCAAAGGTGGTGGGGTGATTTATAAAATTAGAAGAATCTTGTGGAAAAATCAAAAAGGCAAAAGGTGGAAAAGTTATAAAAATGGTAAGTAACAATTAAAATGTACAAAAACCACTTTCTTCTCCCCTTGCCTCCACGAATTTGGCAGCTATTGAAGCTCTCCATTTTCTTTCTTTTCAGCAAGGTTTCAAGAGTTTTAGGTGAGCTTTTAATTGGGTTTTTGGTTTATTGCATCAAGATGATGATTGTAGGTGTTTTTAGGGTGTTTTGAGTGATTTTAGTGAGGGTTTAGAAAACCCTAACCATGGGGTCCGAAATTCCTCTTTCAATTGTTGATTCTCTTCCCAAATTTAGTGACTTATTTCTTAGATATGTTATTTTTGATGATTTTTAGATTTAGATTGAAGTTATGGTGGAGAATAGTTGAAAACTGGTTTGGTGAACTATGTGTGCTGGTTCTGTTTTGGCATTTTCGGATTGGCCTTTGTGTTTGGTTGGTTAATTTGATGATTTTAATGGATAGTAGACGTGTAGAGGTTTACAGATTGGGGTGGCACGTCGAAATCCGTTGAAAAACGAATAAGTTATGGCCGTTCGAAGTTGGACGCTAAGAATTTTAGAGAAATAGGGGGTTTGATTAGTTTGTGATTTTTGGGTTGAATTGTTGGTTAGTTTTGGTTATAAAAATCCTTTAGAATTTTATTAGTGGCTTGCTAAGTTATTTTTCCTATATTTGTTAGGTTGACGAGTGAATTAGCCGAGTGAGCGAGCACGAGCAGGAAGCAAGATAAGTAGAGGATGTTTGTGTTTTGCCTTCGGGCCTACACAATGGAACAGTAGGGAATTGTTTGTTTGCTTTGTTTGGTTGTTGTTTGGTTGTTTATTTCAGTTGGTGTTTGAGTATTGCCTGGACATGCATCATTGTTTTCAAACTACGAAACGAACGAGTTTTGAGCATGGTTTTGAATGGTGAGATTGAAACGTAAAGGGGTGGTGTGAGTTGAAACGTAATGTGGTTGTGTTGGAGTCACCCAGCCGCGTTAAGATAGCACCTGCGAGAACTCTAGTAGAGTTTCCTAGTCGCGTTAAGGTGGTACCTGCGAGGGACTAGCAGAGTTGAGTCACCCAGCCGCGTTAGGGTAGCACCTGTGAGGAACTCTAGTAGAGTTTTCCAGTTGCGTTAAGGTGGTACCTGCGAAGGACTATCAGAGTTGAGTCACCCAGCCGCGTTAGGGTAGCACCTGCGAGGAACTCTAGTAGAGTTTCCCAGTCGCGTTAAGGTGGTACCTGCGAGGGACTATTAGAGTTGAGTCACCCAGCCGCGTTAGGGTAGCACCTGCAAGGAACTCTAGTAGAGCTTCCCAGTCGCGTTAGGGTAGCACCTGCGAGGAACTCTAGTAGAGTTTCTCAGTCGCATTAAGGTGGTACCTCAGAGGGACTAGCAGAGTTGAGTCACCCAGCCGCGTTAGGGTAGCACCTGCGAGGAACTCTAGTAGAGTTTCCCAGTCGCGTTAAGGTGGTACCTGCGAGGGACTAGCAGAGTTGAGTCACCCAGCCGCGTTAGGGTAGCACCTGCGAGGAACTCTAGTAGAGTTTCCCAGTCGCGTTAAGGTGGTACCTGCGAGGGACTAGCAGAGTTGAGTCACCCAGCCGCGTTAGGGTAGCACCTGCGAGGAACTCTAGTAGAGTTTCCCAGTCGCGTTAAGGTGGTACCTGCGAGGGACTAGCAGAGTTGAGTCACCCAGCCGCGTTAGGGTAGCACCTGCGAGGAACTCTAGTAGAGTTTCCCAGTCGCGTTAAGGTGGTACCTGCGAGGGACTAGCAGAGTTGAGTCACCCAGCCGCGTTAGGGTAGCACCTGCGAGGAACTCTAGTAGAGTTTCCCAGTCGCGTTAAGGTGGTACCTGCGAGGGACTAGCAGAGTTGAGTCACCCAGCCGCGTTAGGGTAGCACCTGCGAGGAACTCTAGTAGAGTTTCCCAGTCGCGTTAAGGTGGTACCTGCGAGGGACTAGCAGAGTTGAGTCACCCAGCCGCGTTAGGGTAGCACCTGCGAGGAACTCTAGTAGAGTTTCCCAGTCGCGTTAAGGTGGTACCTGCGAGGGACTAGCAGAGTTGAGTCACCCAGCCGCGTTAGGGTAGCACCTGCGAGGAACTCTAGTAGAGTTTCCCAGTCGCGTTAAGGTGGTACCTGCGAGGGACTAGCAGAGTTGAGTCACCCAGCCGCGTTAGGGTAGCACCTGCGAGGAACTCTAGTAGAGTTTCCCAGTCGCGTTAAGGTGGTACCTGCGAGGGACTAGCAGAGTTGAGTCACCCAGCCGCGTTAGGGTAGCACCTGCGAGGAACTCTAGTAGAGTTTCCCAGTCGCGTTAAGGTGGTACCTGCGAGGGACTAGCAGAGTTGAGTCACCCAGCCGCGTTAGGGTAGCACCTGCGAGGAACTCTAGTAGAGTTTCCCAGTCGCGTTAAGGTGGTACCTGCGAGGGACTAGCAGAGTTGAGTCACCCAGCCGCGTTAGGGTAGCACCTGCGAGGAACTCTAGTAGAGTTTCCCAGTCGCGTTAAGGTGGTACCTGCGAGGGACTAGCAGAGTTGAGTCACCCAGCCGCGTTAGGGTAGCACCTGCGAGGAACTCTAGTAGAGTTTCCCAGTCGCGTTAAGGTGGTACCTGCGAGGGACTAGCAGAGTTGAGTCACCCAGCCGCGTTAGGGTAGCACCTGCGAGGAACTCTAGTAGAGTTTCCCAGTCGCGTTAAGGTGGTACCTGCGAGGGACTAGCAGAGTTGAGTCACCCAGCCGCGTTAGGGTAGCACCTGCGAGGAACTCTAGTAGAGTTTCCCAGTCGCGTTAAGGTGGTACCTGCGAGGGACTAGCAGAGTTGAGTCACCCAGCCGCGTTAGGGTAGCACCTGCGAGGAACTCTAGTAGAGTTTTTTTTTTTTTTTTTTTTTTTTTTTTTTTTTTTTTTTTTTTTTTTTTTTTTTTTTTTTTTTTTTTTTTTTTTTTTTTTTTTTTTTTTTTTTTTTTTTTTTTTTTTTTTTTTTTTTTTTTTTTTTTTTTTTTTTTTTTTTTTTTTTTTTTTTTTTTTTTTTTTTTTTTTTTTTTTTTTTTTTTTTTTTTTTTTTTTTTTTTTTTTTTTTTTTTTTTTTTTTTTTTTTTTTTTTTTTTTTTTTTTTTTTTTTTTTTTTTTTTTTTTTTTTTTTTTTTTTTTTTTTTTTTTTTTTTTTTTTTTTTTTTTTTTTTTTTTTTTTTTTTTTTTTTTTTTTTTTTTTTTTTTTTTTTTTTTTTTTTTTTTTTTTTTTTTTTTTTTTTTTTTTTTTTTTTTTTTTTTTTTTTTTTTTTTTTTTTTTTTTTTTTTTTTTTTTTTTTTTTTTTTTTTTTTTTTTTTTTTTTTTTTTTTTTTTTTTTTTTTTTTTTTTTTTTTTTTTTTTTTTTTTTTTTTTTTTTTTTTTTTTTTTTTTTTTTTTTTTTTTTTTTTTTTTTTTTTTTTTTTTTTTTTTTTTTTTTTTTTTTTTTTTTTTTTTTTTTTTTTTTTTTTTTTTTTTTTTTTTTTTTTTTTTTTTTTTTTTTTTTTTTTTTTTTTTTTTTTTTTTTTTTTTTTTTTTTTTTTTTTTTTTTTTTTTTTTTTTTTTTTTTTTTTTTTTTTTTTTTTTTTTTTTTTTTTTTTTTTTTTTTTTTTTTTTTTTTTTTTTTTTTTTTTTTTTTTTTTTTTTTTTTTTTTTTTTTTTTTTTTTTTTTTTTTTTTTTTTTTTTTTTTTTTTTTTTTTTTTTTTTTTTTTTTTTTTTTTTTTTTTTTTTTTTTTTTTTTTTTTTTTTTTTTTTTTTTTTTTTTTTTTTTTTTTTTTTTTTTTTTTTTTTTTTTTTTTTTTTTTTTTTTTTTTTTTTTTTTTTTTTTTTTTTTTTTTTTTTTTTTTTTTTTTTTTTTTTTTTTTTTTTTTTTTTTTTTTTTTTTTTTTTTTTTTTTTTTTTTTTTTTTTTTTTTTTTTTTTTTTTTTTTTTTTTTTTTTTTTTTTTTTTTTTTTTTTTTTTTTTTTTTTTTTTTTTTTTTTTTTTTTTTTTTTTTTTTTTTTTTTTTTTTTTTTTTTTTTTTTTTTTTTTTTTTTTTTTTTTTTTTTTTTTTTTTTTTTTTTTTTTTTTTTTTTTTTTTTTTTTTTTTTTTTTTTTTTTTTTTTTTTTTTTTTTTTTTTTTTTTTTTTTTTTTTTTTTTTTTTTTTTTTTTTTTTTTTTTTTTTTTTTTTTTTTTTTTTTTTTTTTTTTTTTTTTTTTTTTTTTTTTTTTTTTTTTTTTTTTTTTTTTTTTTTTTTTTTTTTTTTTTTTTTTTTTTTTTTTTTTTTTTTTTTTTTTTTTTTTTTTTTTTTTTTTTTTTTTTTTTTTTTTTTTTTTTTTTTTTTTTTTTTTTTTTTTTTTTTTTTTTTTTTTTTTTTTTTTTTTTTTTTTTTTTTTTTTTTTTTTTTTTTTTTTTTTTTTTTTTTTTTTTTCGTTATCCATTTTAAGTCGGTTTTTCAAGATTTTTACAAGACGCGGAGTCGAGGGTACTGGGAGTGTGTGGGTAAATTTTTAGGTGATTTGGAGGTGTTTGGCTTGATGAAAAATGAAGAAAAGTGGAGAAAGGTCAAAAAAGGAGCATTTTTGGCCGAAGGAACCCGAGAGGGCCCGATCGATCGGGCTGGGCGCGCGATTGGTAAGGCTGGGCACGCGCGGGCGCGCTCGGGGGTGCTCGGGGGCGCGCGGCGCCCAACAGCACCCAACTTTTAAAATTTTTAAATTTTCTTATTTCCAAAATATTTTAACCCGACATTTTCCGACATATTTTAGACGTATTTTAGACACATTTTCCAACAAATACCGAGGGTTAGAAAAACCCAAAAACTGAGTTGAAAAATTTACAAAAATTATTTTAAACGTCGTTTTAAATGGAATTGGGTTAGCAAAGTAGCGCACCGAACCAGGGTGTGTTCGGGGGCGTTACACTACGGCTCCAGTTTTAACACTGTCAGTTGAAGGTGATAAGTTCAGCATATACTGCGATGCATCTAAGGTTGGACTTGGATGCGTACTTATGCAGGAAGGGTGAATTATTACCTACGCCTCTCGACAGCTAAAGTCGTATGAACAGAATTATCCGACGCATGACCTGGAATTAGCAGCTGTCGTCTTCGCACTGAAAATTTGAAGACATTATTTGTATGGACAATGGTGCGAAGTATTTTCAGATCACAGGAGCTTAAAGTACCTATTTACACAGAAGGAGCTGAATATGCAACAACGAAGGTGGTTAGAATTTGTCAAAGACTACGATTTCGAGATCAAATACACAGAAGGAGCTGAATATGCGGCAACGAAGGTGGTTAGAATTTGTCAAAGACTACGATTTCGAGATCAAACACCACCCAGGAAAGGCAAATAAGGTCGCAGATGCCTTAAGCAGGATGCCTATTACGAGTCAGCTTTCACTTGCAACAATGTCTGTGATGCTAAAATCTGAAATTTTGAGGTTTAATGTGGAGATTGTGGCAGAGTTGTCCACTATGTTTGCAAATATTTCACTAAGGCCGACGATATTGGACAAAATTCGATAAGCTCAACAGAAAGACTTGGAGTGTGAAAAGTACCAGTTGAGCATGACATCGAGGACTCGTCCGATTTTAATCTGTCAGATGATGGAGTATTAAATTTTAGGCATAGGTGGTACGTGCCTAATGATGAGGAGCTAAAGAGGAAAATTTTGACCGAGGCACACTCTGTAAGACCCGGTTCTATCAAACCGTTTCTCTATTCCTTTTAAACTAATGACACAATTTATATGGCAATATTAAATGTAGGGTTAGGGGATGACTAGGCAAGGGCATAAGGGTAATTAGAAATTCAAAGGTGGATAACGTATTTAAGGAAACTATTAATGAAGTAGCCGCCACTGTTTATTTCATTGCCTCTCCATTCTCAGCTCCTCAGCTTAGCAGAGCGCGATAGGAGACCCCCTTCGACTTCCTCCAGCGATTTCCTCCGAACTTGGTGAGTTTTGCTTCTATTTCTTGTTACATTGTATCTATCGTTGGTAGGAGGGATGATAAATGAGGTTTTGAGAAGGCGGTAAGCGAGTGGTGGTTTCGGTTTAAGTTGAAATCGGGAATGCACAATGACTAGAGTTCCCAAACAGTTTCTCTTAAATTTCTAGTGGTTTAGAATGAAGATTAGAGGGAATTTAATGTATGCTCTGTCTATGGTTTTAGGTTTGAGTAATACCCGAAGTAGCTTGCAACCAAGTTTTTTCCAGGAGACCAGGTAAGTAAAGTTTGCTTGTGCCTTCGGGCCTACATCACAAAACATTAGGGTTTGTATGCTGGAATGTGTCGGTATGTCATGCATCATATTTTTTTAAAGTTTACGAAAATGAATTTGAATGCATGTTGGCATAGTGAGGATTGAACATATTGGAACAGCTATGTGAATCAGTTTTACTGTTAAGGGAAGTAATCCGCTCCTTAATGAGACAGTGGATATTTATACTTTGGGAGAGTTGATCCAACTTCCAATTTTACAGGGAGATCTAAACATGTGAATCAGATTTACTGTTAAGGAAATTTATCCGCCCCTTAATGAGCCAGTGGATGTATATACTTTGGGAGAGTTGATCCAGCTCCCAATTTCACAGGGGGATCTAAACAGAAACGAAACATGAACAACTGAGTTGAGAAAGTAGAAATTGCATGATTAGGAATTTATATTTCAGTGTTTCATTTCATTACTGCTTTACTTACTTAGCATTAGGCTAATAGATGAGTTTTGTGATATAGGTGTTGAGGATACTGCAGGTGAATTTCCTGATTGCACAAATGATAAGATGTGGTTGGAGGAGTACATTCATGCCTCTTTATTTTTTTTTTTTTTTTTTTTTTTTTTTTTTTTTTTTTTTTTTTTTTTTTTTTTTTTTTTTTTTTTTTTTTTTTTTTTTTTTTTTTTTTTTTTTTTTTTTTTTTTTTTTTTTTTTTTTTTTTTTTTTTTTTTTTTTTTTTTTTTTTTTTTTTTTTTTTTTTTTTTTTTTTTTTTTTTTTTTTTTTTTTTTTTTTTTTTTTTTTTTTTTTTTTTTTTTTTTTTTTTTTTTTTTTTTTTTTTTTTTTTTTTTTTTTTTTTTTTTTTTTTTTTTTTTTTTTTTTTTTTTTTTTTTTTTTTTTTTTTTTTTTTTTTTTTTTTTTTTTTTTTTTTTTTTTTTTTTTTTTTTTTTTTTTTTTTTTTTTTTTTTTTTTTTTTTTTTTTTTTTTTTTTTTTTTTTTTTTTTTTTTTTTTTTTTTTTTTTTTTTTTTTTTTTTTTTTTTTTTTTTTTTTTTTTTTTTTTTTTTTTTTTTTTTTTTTTTTTTTTTTTTTTTTTTTTTTTTTTTTTTTTTTTTTTTTTTTTTTTTTTTTTTTTTTTTTTTTTTTTTTTTTTTTTTTTTTTTTTTTTTTTTTTTTTTTTTTTTTTTTTTTTTTTTTTTTTTTTTTTTTTTTTTTTTTTTTTTTTTTTTTTTTTTTTTTTTTTTTTTTTTTTTTTTTTTTTTTTTTTTTTTTTTTTTTTTTTTTTTTTTTTTTTTTTTTTTTTTTTTTTTTTTTTTTTTTTTTTTTTTTTTTTTTTTTTTTTTTTTTTTTTTTTTTTTTTTTTTTTTTTTTTTTTTTTTTTTTTTTTTTTTTTTTTTTTTTTTTTTTTTTTTTTTTTTTTTTTTTTTTTTTTTTTTTTTTTTTTTTTTTTTTTTTTTTTTTTTTTTTTTTTTTTTTTTTTTTTTTTTTTTTTTTTTTTTTTTTTTTTTTTTTTTTTTTTTTTTTTTTTTTTTTTTTTTTTTTTTTTTTTTTTTTTTTTTTTTTTTTTTTTTTTTTTTTTTTTTTTTTTTTTTTTTTTTTTTTTTTTTTTTTTTTTTTTTTTTTTTTTTTTTTTTTTTTTTTTTTTTTTTTTTTTTTTTTTTTTTTTTTTTTTTTTTTTTTTTTTTTTTTTTTTTTTTTTTTTTTTTTTTTTTTTTTTTTTTTTTTTTTTTTTTTTTTTTTTTTTTTTTTTTTTTTTTTTTTTTTTTTTTTTTTTTTTTTTTTTTTTTTTTTTTTTTTTTTTTTTTTTTTTTTTTTTTTTTTTTTTTTTTTTTTTTTTTTTTTTTTTTTTTTTTTTTTTTTTTTTTTTTTTTTTTTTTTTTTTTTTTTTTTTTTTTTTTTTTTTTTTTTTTTTTTTTTTTTTTTTTTTTTTTTTTTTTTTTTTTTTTTTTTTTTTTTTTTTTTTTTTTTTTTTTTTTTTTTTTTTTTTTTTTTTTTTTTTTTTTTTTTTTTTTTTTTTTTTTTTTTTTTTTTTTTTTTTTTTTTTTTTTTTTTTTTTTTTTTTTTTTTTTTTTTTTTTTTTTTTTTTTTTTTTTTTTTTTTTTTTTTTTTTTTTTTTTTTTTTTTTTTTTTTTTTTTTTTTTTTTTTTTTTTTTTTTTTTTTTTTTTTTTTTTTTTTTTTTTTTTTTTTTTTTTTTTTTTTTTTTTTTTTTTTTTTTTTTTTTTTTTTTTTTTTTTTTTTTTTTTTTTTTTTTTTTTTTTTTTTTTTTTTTTTTTTTTTTTTTTTTTTTTTTTTTTTTTTTTTTTTTTTTTTTTTTTTTTTTTTTTTTTTTTTTTTTTTTTTTTTTTTTTTTTTTTTTTTTTTTTTTTTTTTTTTTTTTTTTTTTTTTTTTTTTTTTTTTTTTTTTTTTTTTTTTTTTTTTTTTTTTTTTTTTTTTTTTTTTTTTTTTTTTTTTTTTTTTTTTTTTTTTTTTTTTTTTTTTTTTTTTTTTTTTTTTTTTTTTTTTTTTTTTTTTTTTTTTTTTTTTTTTTTTTTTTTTTTTTTTTTTTTTTTTTTTTTTTTTTTTTTTTTTTTTTTTTTTTTTAAAAAAAAAAAAAAAAAAAAAAAAAAAAAAAAAAAAAAAAAAAAAAAAAAAAAAAAAAAAAAAAAAAAAAAAAAAAAAAAAAAAAAAAAAAAAAAAAAAAAAAAAAAAAAAAAAAAAAAAAAAAAAAAAAAAAAAAAAAAAAAAAAAAAAAAAAAAAAAAAAAAAAAAAAAAAAAAAAAAAAAAAAAAAAAAAAAAAAAAAAAAAAAAAAAAAAAAAAAAAAAAAAAAAAAAAAAAAAAAAAAAAAAAAAAAAAAAAAAAAAAAAAAAAAAAAAAAAAAAAAAAAAAAAAAAAAAAAAAAAAAAAAAAAAAAAAAAAAAAAAAAAAAAAAAAAAAAAAAAAAAAAAAAAAAAAAAAAAAAAAAAAAAAAAAAAAAAAAAAAAAAAAAAAAAAAAAAAAAAAAAAAAAAAAAAAAAAAAAAAAAAAAAAAAAAAAAAAAAAAAAAAAAAAAAAAAAAAAAAAAAAAAAAAAAAAAAAAAAAAAAAAAAAAAAAAAAAAAAAAAAAAAAAAAAAAAAAAAAAAAAAAAAAAAAAAAAAAAAAAAAAAAAAAAAAAAAAAAAAAAAAAAAAAAAAAAAAAAAAAAAAAAAAAAAAAAAAAAAAAAAAAAAAAAAAAAAAAAAAAAAAAAAAAAAAAAAAAAAAAAAAAAAAAAAAAAAAAAAAAAAAAAAAAAAAAAAAAAAAAAAAAAAAAAAAAAAAAAAAAAAAAAAAAAAAAAAAAAAAAAAAAAAAAAAAAAAAAAAAAAAAAAAAAAAAAAAAAAAAAAAAAAAAAAAAAAAAAAAAAAAAAAAAAAAAAAAAAAAAAAAAAAAAAAAAAAAAAAAAAAAAAAAAAAAAAAAAAAAAAAAAAAAAAAAAAAAAAAAAAAAAAAAAAAAAAAAAAAAAAAAAAAAAAAAAAAAAAAAAAAAAAAAAAAAAAAAAAAAAAAAAAAAAAAAAAAAAAAAAAAAAAAAAAAAAAAAAAAAAAAAAAAAAAAAAAAAAAAAAAAAAAAAAAAAAAAAAAAAAAAAAAAAAAAAAAAAAAAAAAAAAAAAAAAAAAAAAAAAAAAAAAAAAAAAAAAAAAAAAAAAAAAAAAAAAAAAAAAAAAAAAAAAAAAAAAAAAAAAAAAAAAAAAAAAAAAAAAAAAAAAAAAAAAAAAAAAAAAAAAAAAAAAAAAAAAAAAAAAAAAAAAAAAAAAAAAAAAAAAAAAAAAAAAAAAAAAAATAGTTACCCTGTACAGGAATATAGCAAAAATGTCCAGACGACCGGGAAGGCCAAGAGTGCAGAGAGAGACATCAACTCCGGGAAGCGCAGAATATTCTAGTGTAATCAGACAGTTGACCGATCTAGTGCGACAGCAGGCAGAATTAATGCGCCAGCAATCCGATCAACTAGGAGTGCTGCTGAACCGAGAGGTACAAGAAAGTGCCAACTCGGGTTCTAGCAATGAGCATTCCGGGGATAGATTCCGGAGACTAAGACCACCCACGTTTGATGGTCAGTCATCTGATCCTGCTGTGGCTGAAGGGTGGCTTAGGAAGATAGAGAGTATGTTTAGGTGCGCCAGCATAGGAGAAGGAGATAAGGTCACGTTAGCAACATTTCACTTGGCTGGCGAAGCTCAACTCTAGTGGGAGACAATGGAGACCACCACCGACGTTTTAGGAATGCCCTGGTCACGATTCAAAGACATTTTCTATGAGAAGTATTTCAACAGCACAGTCCAGACCGCGAAGAAGTTAGAATTTCTGAACCTGAAGCAGACCGGGTCTGTGGCCGAGTATAGTAGGCAGTTCGAGTCCCTGTCTAGGTTTGCTGGGCATTTTGCTCACAAGGACGAGGATAAGGTGTTCAAATTTATGCATGGACGGAAGCCAGAAATTTACCGAGGGGTTAAATTCTGTGGAATCAAGGGCTTGACCTTCAGTGAGGTTGTGTCCACTGCCCTGGAAGTGGAAGAAGCTGAAGGAAAGTGTGATAGACCAAAGGAGGTCCCACAATGGTTTAACCAACCACACCAACAAAGAGGAACGAAGAGGCCAAGTGAAGGCCAAAATAGCCAAGGAGTAGGGGGAAAGGTGCAGAATGTCAGGAAATTTCCCCAGTATCCTAAGTGTTTGAAGAACCATCCGGGGGAATGCAGACTGGGCCTAGGAAAGTGTTTCAACTGTGAGGAGGTTGGACACACGTTCAAGGAGTGCTCGAAGCCTAGAATCACCAGATGCTACAATTGTAACAAGGTCGGCCACATTAGCAGAGATTGTCCGGTTCCTAATAGTGGCCATACTATGGTCAAACCAAGAATATTCTCCATGACGGAGTCGGGTGAGGAACAGCCTGCTGTGGTGTCAGGTACTATATTGATCAACTCTGTGCCTGCTTTTACTTTAATAGATTCTGGTGCTACACATTCATTTATAGCATCTGCTTTTGCTGTTAAGTTAGACGTACAGTTTACCCCTTCCATGCATGTGTTTAATGTTGCATTGCCTTCTGGTGAACGCATGCACTCTAACCAAGTGATGCTTGGCAGTGAAGTGTTAGTAGGGAATGTAAGTCTACCTGCTGACCTTATAATTATGGATATATTAGGATTTGATGTAATCCTAGGAATGGACTGGTTGTTTAAGCATCATGCCACAATAGATTGTAGGACTGGAATAGTTAGCTTCCAACCCCCTGGTAGTTTGAAACACAGCTTTCAAGCCTCAAAGAAAAGTAAGGAAATGTCTGTGATGACTTCTATTAACACAAGACCCTCCCCTTGCAGAGAGTATTTGTGCTTTTTGGCCAGTGTTTTAGACACACAAACAGTAGGAAAATCAAGCCCCAAAAATGTTTTAGTTGTCCAAGATTTTCCAGATGTATTCCTAGATGACCTTCCTGGTTTACCGCCAGATAGGGAAATTGAATTTGTTGTAGATATTTACCCTGGAGCCGAGCCTGTGTCTAAAAATCCATATAGATTAGCTCCAACTGAACTTAAGGAATTAAAGAAACAATTGGAGGATCTATTGGAGAAAGGGTTCATACACCCAAGCTTTTCACCGTGGGGTGCACCTGTCCTTTTTGTCAAGAAGAAAGATGGATCAATACATATGTGCATTGATTATAGAGAATTGAATAAGTTAACTGTCAAAAACAAATACCCTTTGCCGAGAATTGATGACTTATTTGACCAGCTTAGGGGTGCAAGAGTTTTCTCTAAGATTGACCTTAGGTCCGGTTATTACCAGCTGAAGGTAAAATCTGAAGATATCCCAAAAACTGCCTTTCGCACAAGGTATGGGCATTATGAGTTTTTGGTTATGTCTTTTGGTTTGACAAATGCACCAGCAGCCTTCATGGATCTCATGAATAGGGTGTTTCACGAGTATTTGGACAAGTTTGTCATAGTATTCATAGACGACATTCTGATCTATTCTAGAACTAATGATGAGCATGCAAGGCATTTGAGTTTGGTGTTAGGAGTACTTAGACAGCACCAGCTTTATGCTAAGTTTTCCAAGTGTGAGTTTTGGTTGGACAGAGTTCACTTTCTTGGTCATGTGATCTCTGGAGATGGAATATCTGTCGATCCAGCCAAGGTTCAAGCAGTTAAGGAGTGGCCCCAACCGAAGAATGCTACAGATATTCGAAGTTTCCTCGGGTTAGCAGGATATTACAGAAAATTTATTGAAGGATTCTCAAAGATTGCAACACCCCTCACTCGGTTAACTAGGAAAAATATCAAGTATGCTTGGACAGAGGAGTGTGAGTCCAGTTTCCAGACCTTGAAAAAGAAACTGACCAATGCCCCTATATTGACCCTACCCGATGAGAGTGGAAAGTTTAGCATTTACTGTGATGCTTCCAAGATTGGTCTTGGATGTGTGTTAATGCAAGATGGAAAGGTTATAGCTTATGCTTCTAGGCAGTTAAAAGTGCATGAAAAGAATTACCCTACACATGACTTAGAATTAGCTGCTGTGGTCTTTGCATTAAAGATTTGGAGGCACTACCTGTATGGACAAGTTTGTGAGATATTTTCAGATCATAAAAGTCTGAAATACATTTTCACGCAGAAAGAATTGAACATGAGGCAACGTCGATGGTTGGAATTTGTAAAAGACTATGATTTTAAGATTAAATACCATCCCGGCAAAGCAAATGTAGTGGCTGATGCTTTGAGTAGAGTAACAACATCAACCCCATCTATGATTTTCAGTATGCCATTAGCTTTAGAGTCAGAATTCCAAAAATTTAACCTAGAAGCAGTAACCAGTGTATCAGCTATACTATCTGCCATAACCTTAAAGCCTACCATTCTAGAGAAAATAAAGGAAGCTCAGACGAATGATGATGAGTGTAACAAGTACAAGTCAAGTAGACGAATGATGACTCAGTAGACGTCGCCCAGTAAAAAGCATCATTCGATGGACACGAGCGTTTCACGTGACTCATGGACATCGCCTGGTAGAAGGCATCATCCGATGGACACGAGTGTTTCACGTGACTCACGGATATCGCCCGGTAGAAGACCTCTACCGATTACTAAATGACAAAGCATAATTACCCACATCATCCGCTCACAAACGACAAGACTTAATACTCACTTCTTCCGATAGCGAAAACATCTACATCTACCGATTAACATGTGAGTCACACGTGACATAATAATCATCATCCGATAGAAGACCCCAAATGAACAACATCTATCGATAGAAATAAATGACATCTACCGATCACAACAAGACAAGACATTAATACTCACTTCTTCCGATAGCGAAAACATCTACATCTACGGATTAACATGTGAGTCGCACGTGACATAATAATCATCATCCGATAGAAGACCCCTACCAGTGAGTAAGGAATTCTTAGCATCTGCCGATTGTAATAATCTGCATCTACCAATGACAGCATCTACGAAACGAGACATCTTGACTTTCACAGACTTCAACTTGACTAAAATATGATTGCACAGGTATAAATCATAGACTCATCCAGAATACATGTAGCGGAAGACTTAAATAAAACATAAATAATTCTATCTCCTCATGATCATTCTTAAACTTAGAAATCCAGTCAGATAAATCCCAAAATCCATCATGTTAAGAAAATCCCTTCCTACTTAATTTCAGTATGTATAATTCTTACTAACATCATAATAGCAGTAACCAGGGGTCATAATCGCCTTTCCAACAACAAATCTGTCACCCTGAGCTCCATCCAGCATTCAGTCTTAGACATCCTCACTGAATTTGGAATCCTCACCTGGTAATTCTTCATCTACATCATAAGGTTTAAACTATAAGCCTAATGCTTAGTAAGGAGTGCAACGCTAACATGTATGCATGAATGCACAGTTTAAGGAAAACACATGTTCATGATCTTTTCTTGTTCTTGTTCTTATTCATCGTTTTCATCGTTTACATCACGTTCTTGTTCATCATTTACATCATGTGAATTAAGGGAGGATTTGTGCCGAAAAGGGGGTTGACAGTGAAAGTATACATAGTCCCTTGCGGGTCGTATTCATAGTTCTCCTTTTGGACAGTGACATATGCCAAACCGCCCCCAACCCTATCTTAATCCTTGTTGCATAAGTTTCATATTCATATCTTAATCGTGAAGGAAAACATGCACTTAAAACATTTTCATATGTTTGAAAAGGAAAAACAATCGTGAAGCATGTGTATGAGTACTCTCATTTCATCAGACTAAAAGGACAGCTCACTCATTCATCAAAAGATCATACTATCAACTCGAGTATCATAACCAAACGGACAATAGCAAAGATAACTTTTAAACATTATAGACAACATCTACCTAGTACCCTTGTGATGTAGGGCCTTAATGGCTGAGAATCTTACTCACTCACTTACCAGGTTTCCTTAGCAAACTCGAGCACTACTCCTCATACTTCTTCACCTAAAACATTTCACATCACAGAGTTAAACAAAATCTTAAAAGTTCTAACCAAAAGTCATCCTAGAATCTAACATCTATCCTTCTAAATCTTCTTAGTCAAGCACCTTGAGTGCAAAGATTAAACTTCCCGAACCTAAAATATCCAGATTCAACTTAGTAACTAACCACATATTACAAATGCTACTACAATTACTCGGCCAATGATGAATCCGAAACTACGAGTCTTAGCTGAAAACAGAGCTTTAAGTAACTAACCAGCAACTGCATTGTCTAAGTCTTACCTGGAGTGTGGATTGTCGGGGTGGAGACTGAAGGATCGATCGTCGATAGAGGAGTAGCTGGCCGAGAGAGAGGGAGAGAGGAAGGGATCTGGAGAAGAGGGAAATCGCCCAGAGAGGAAATGTCAGCTACAGTGGGGTTTAATGAGGTTTAAGGATTTTCCATTTCTTATTTATACTAATTAAAATCCATCTTAATTACAATTGTGCCACCCAACCTAGTTTCACACTACTTGAAATTCAATAAATCAGGCATTAGTTTAAAAGCAAAAAGGTCGATAAAAGGTGGCAGTTAAATCAGTTAAGAAAATCGCCTGGCCGAAATTGTCGGGTGTTACACCCACCCCTCCTTAAACAAAATTTTCGTCCTCGAAAATTGATCAAGCAAACAGCTCAGGATATTTGACCATCATGTCCTGTTGTCGCTCCCATGTGGCTTCTTCAATGCCATGATTCGTCCACAAAACCTTCACTAATGGGAGACGAGTGTGTCTCGGCCAAGATCAACTTATGTAATTCCTCATCACTTAGAATATACCATCGATTCCTAAATCTCAAAATACCATCCTTGGAGAGACTGAACTCAGAAGAGGCGTCCTTCAACTTACTCATCATGCTATTGTTTTCCTTTGATTTCTTTTGTTGTGCCTCCTTGATCTTATCCAAAATAGTTGGCCGAATAGATAATGCCAAAAGCAATGCTAATAACTCTGGAACTATCTCCAATTCGAATTTCTGAATCTCAACCTTCAAGGGTAATGACATGGTTGACACCGCAGGTTGCATTGTCTTTGACATTATGCTTAAAGCATCGGCTACAGCATTAGCCTTACCTAGATGATACTTAATTTCAAAGTCATAATCCTTAACAAACTCTAACCAATGTCTTTGTCTCATGTTCAACTCTTTTTGAGTAAAAAGGTATCTCAGGCTTTTATAGTCAGAAAACACTTCACACTGCTGACCATACAAATAGTGTCTCCAAATTTTTAATGCAAAAACAACTGCGGCTAATTCCAAATCATGAGTGGGGTAATTCTGTTCATAACTTTTCAGTTGCCTGGAGGCATACGCCACAACCTTGCCTTCTTGCATCAAGACACATCCCAGACCAACTTTGGATGCGTCACAATAAACACTAAATCTCCCTTCCTCAGTTGGAAGTTCCAAAAGAGGGGCTGTCGTCAACTTCAGTTTCAAGGTTTGGAAACTCTCTTCACAAGTCTCAGTCCAAGAGTACTTGGTGTCCTTTTTTGTTAAACTAGTCAAAGGTTTAGCTATCATAGAAAATCCTTTAATTAACTTTCTATAATAACCTGCCAGACCAAGGAAACTACGGACTTCACTGGCGTTCCTCGGCTGGGGCCAATCTTTTACTGCCTGAATTTTGGTTGGATCTACAGATATGCCCTCAGCAGAAATGACATGACCTAGAAAGTTGACCTTATCCAACCAGAACTCACATTTGGACAACTTGGCATAAAGTTGCTGCTGTTCTAATGTCGTCAAAACTACTCTTAAGTGTTTTTCATGGTCCGCTTTGGTCCGTGAATAATTAGGATATCATCTATAAACACAATCACAAACTTGTCCAAATACTCACGAAACACATGGTTCATCAAGTCCATAAAAGCTGCATGTGCATTCGTCAATCCAAACGACATCACCATAAATTCATAGTGTCCATATCGGGTTCTGAATGCTGTCTTTGGTACATCACTCTCCTTAACCTTCAGTTGGTAATAACCCGAACGTAAGTCAAGTTTTGAAAATACCTTAGCTCCTTGTAGTTGGTCAAACAAGTCGTCAATTCGGGGTAAGGGATATTTATTCTTGATCGTTAACTTGTTCAGTTCTCTATAATCTATGCACATTCTAAGAGAACCGTCTTTCTTCTTAACAAATAGGACAGGTGCACCCCAGGGAGAACAACTAAGGCATATATATCTCATGTCAACAAGTTCCTGAGTTGGACTTTTAACTCCTTCAGCTCAACAGGTGCCATGCTGTAAGGGTTCTTAGACATAGGTGATGCCTCGGGATATGTATCGATTACAAACTCAATTTCTCTATCAGGTGGTAACCCGGGCAAGTCATCCAAAAATGCTTTTGGAAACTCTCGTACTATAGGAATATCTTGGAGTTCTACCTTATCCTTTACCCGAACATCAATTATGCTAGCTAGAAAACTCTCACAACCACTCTTCAGTAACCGTTGAGTCTCTAGTGAGAATATAATTGGCATTTTACTTATTTTTGGAATAGCTTGGAAGGAATACCGATCTCCGTTCGGGGGTCGGAACTCAACCAATCCAGACCTACAACTTATCGTGGCATAATGTCTGAATAGCCAATCCATTCCTAATATGACGTCATATCCCTTCATATCAATTACGATTAGCTCAACATATAACTTCTTTTCTCCTAAAGATACAATATCACCTTTCACTATCTGTTCTTATTGTAAGGACTTCCCTGAAGGTAACATAACACTATATGACCTCTCGGCTGGCAAGAGTTCTAACCTATGCTTACATACAAACAGGGTTGATACAAACGAGTGTGTGGCTCCCGTATCTATAAGTGTATATGCAGAAATACCACAGATCATAATTGAACCTGTTATGACTGTATGCTGCACTGCATCCTCATCTTCCATTAAAGCATAGACCCTAGGCGCTACTCTTGCTCGTTTGGGTCTGGCGACATGGGGCAATCTCTTACTATGTGTCCAACCTTGTCACATCTATAGCAACGGCCAGAATATAGTTTACATTCGCCATGGTGATTCTTCTGGCAGGTGGAACATAGGGGAGCTAGAGGTCGCTTTCCTTTTCCTTGATCATCATTTGGATTGAAGGGTCTCTTCACACCTTTCTGCTATTGTTGCGGTCCTCTATTCGGTTATGGTTGCCAACCTCTGCCCTGGCGCGGTGGTGGCTGAGTCTCCTTGATAAACTTCCTTGGCGGTTCACGTTGTCCTTGTATTGTTAATTCAACTTCTTCCAATTCCAAAGCCTTAGCTGCCACTTCGGAATAGGGTATGTTATGGATCCCCGCAGTCTTCACTCCTTGGAAGAGGCTCGGCTTCAGTCCATGGACAAACTGGTGAATCTTGTCTTCCTCATCATCCACCAGACGGGTGCAAACCTGGACAAGGCCTCAAACTTACAGATGTAGTCAGCCACAGAACCGGTTGGCGCAACTGCATAAACTCCATCTTTTTGCTGGCCCTAACCGCTCGGCTAAAATACTTGTCATAAAAGGCCGTCTTGAACCACGCCCAAGTCATAGTTTCCGCATTCGTAGTGCTCTGAATTGAGTCCCACCAATGCCTTGCACCCAATGTAAGATGAAAAATAGCACAAGTGACCTTGTCCCCTTCATCGACCTTGGCATACTTAAACATGTCCTCATTGTCCGAATCCACTCATCAGCATAAATAGGATCCAAAACTTGACCAGTGAATACAGAAGGTCGAAGGCGGTGAAAACGTTCGCTTCCACTGTCGTGAGTTGTATTTGTGCTAGAATTCCCTTGCTCATCCCTAGCAGCCACCCACTGCTCAATTTGGCGGGACTAGCGAATAACAAACTCGGTTAGCTGAGCGATGATGTTACTATCCTCATTGCTCTCTCTTTGTTGACCTCTTACCATTTTGAGATTCCTAAACAAGTAATCATAAACACATCTTAACGTAATGACATTACTAAATCATAGACACTTACAGTTGTTGGAGTGTGCTCATGTGACAATCTGTGCTGGAAGGCAGTCTGCAGAATCGATTTTAGAACCCGGTTTTACTCTGATACCATAATTGTAACGACCCCATTAGGGCCGAGACAATTCTTAATTTTCGTAAATCATTTACACTAAGTTTACTCTCTATATTTTTTTAACATAACTCAAGGACAATGCCATATCTGGCAAAAACTGAACCCTTCAAAAACTCGGCTACCTCATAAGACTATCGACACAGTAAGTCACAGAGTCGATCGACATGACTCAGACATCGGTTCCATAACGTGTTCGGGGAGAAGGAAAGTGCCCTCAGACCACTCGACTTCATCGTTCGCGGGCTGCATGGATTTGCAGACATCTACCGATAGGAACACATTCCCCGAATGTCACGTGCATTTCGCGTGACTCAGTAGACGTCGCCCAGTAGAAGGCATCATCCGATGGACACGAGCGTTTCACGTGACTCATGGACATCGCCCGGTAGAAGGCATCATCCGATGGACACGAGTGTTTCACGTGACTCATGGACATCGCCCGGTAGAAGACCTCTACCGATTACTAAATGACAAAGCATAATTACCCACATCATCCGCTCACAAACGACAAGACTTAATACTCACTTCTTCCGATAGCGAAAACATCTACATCTACCGATTAACATGTGAGTCACACGTGACATAATAATCATCATCCGATAGAAGACCCCAAATAAACAACATCTATCGATAGAAATAAACGACATCTACCGATCACAACAAGACAAGACATTAATACTCACTTCTTCCGATAGCGAAAACATCTACATCTACCGATTAACATGTGAGTCACACGTGACATAATAATCATCATCCGATAGAAGACCCCTACCAGTGAGTAAGGAATTCTTAGCATCTGCCGATTGTAATAATCTGCATCTACCAATGACAGCATCTACGAAACGAGACATCTTGACTTTCACAGACTTCAACTTGACTAAAATATGATTGCACAGGTATAAATCATAGACTCATCCAGAATACATGTAGCGGAAGACTTAAATAAAACATAAATAATTCTATCTCCTCATGATCATTCTTAAACTTAGAAATCCAGTCAGATAAATCCCAAAATCCATCATGTTAAGAAAATCCCTTCCTACTTAATTTCAGTATGTATAATTCTTACTAACATCATAATAGCAGTAACCAGGGGTCATAATCGCCTTTCCAACAACAAATCTGTCACCCTGAGCTCCATCCAGCATTCAGTCTTAGACATCCTCACTGAATTTGGAATCCTCACCTGGTAATTCTTCATCTACATCATAAGGTTTAAACTATAAGCCTAATGCTTAGTAAGGAGTGCAACGCTAACATGTATGCATGAATGCACAGTTTAAGGAAAACACATGTTCATGATCTTTTCTTGTTCTTGTTCTTATTCATCGTTTTCATCGTTTACATCACGTTCTTGTTCATCATTTACATCATGTGAATTAAGGGAGGATTTGTGCCGAAAAGGGGGTTGACAGTGAAAGTATACATAGTCCCTTGCGGGTCGTATTCATAGTTCTCCTTTTTGGACAGTGACATATGCCAAACCGCCCCCAACCCTATCTTAATCCTTGTTGCATAAGTTTCATATTCATATCTTAATCGTGAAGGAAAACATGCACTTAAAACATTTTCATATGTTTGAAAAGGAAAAACAATCGTGAAGCATGTGTATGAGTACTCTCATTTCATCAGACTAAAAGGACAGCTCACTCATTCATCAAAAGATCATACTATCAACTCGAGTATCATAACCAAACGGACAATAGCAAAGATAACTTTTAAACATTATAGACAACATCTACCTAGTACCCTTGTGATGTAGGGCCTTAATGGCTGAGAATCTTACTCACTCACTTACCAGGTTTCCTTAGCAAACTCGAGCACTACTCCTCATACTTCTTCACCTAAAACATTTCACATCACAGAGTTAAACAAAATCTTAAAAGTTCTAACCAAAAGTCATCCTAGAATCTAACATCTATCCTTCTAAATCTTCTTAGTCAAGCACCTTGAGTGCAAAGATTAAACTTCCCGAACCTAAAATATCCAGATTCAACTTAGTAACTAACCACATATTACAAATGCTACTACAATTACTCGGCCAATGATGAATCCGAAACTACGAGTCTTAGCTGAAAACAGAGCTTTAAGTAACTAACCAGCAACTGCATTGTCTAAGTCTTACCTGGAGTGTGGATTGTCGGGGTGGAGACTGAAGGATCGATCGTCGATAGAGGAGTAGCTGGCCGAGAGAGAGGGAGAGAGGAAGGGATCTGGAGAAGAGGGAAATCGCCCAGAGAGGAAATGTCAGCTACAGTGGGGTTTAATGAGGTTTAAGGATTTTCCATTTCTTATTTATACTAATTAAAATCCATCTTAATTACAATTGTGCCACCCAACCTAGTTTCACACTACTTGAAATTCAATAAATCAGGCATTAGTTTAAAAGCAAAAAGGTCGATAAAAGGTGGCAGTTAAATCAGTTAAGAAAATCGCCTGGCCGAAATTGTCGGGTGTTACACCCACCCCTCCTTAAACAAAATTTTCGTCCTCGAAAATTGATCAAGCAAACAGCTCAGGATATTTGACCATCATGTCCTGTTGTCGCTCCCATGTGGCTTCTTCAATGCCATGATTCGTCCACAAAACCTTCACTAATGGGAGACGAGTGTGTCTCGGCCAAGATCAACTTATGTAATTCCTCATCACTTAGAATATACCATCGATTCCTAAATCTCAAAATACCATCCTTGGAGAGACTGAACTCAGAAGAGGCGTCCTTCAACTTACTCATCATGCTATTGTTTTCCTTTGATTTCTTTTGTTGTGCCTCCTTGATCTTATCCAAAATAGTTGGCCGAATAGATAATGCCAAAAGCAATGCTAATAACTCTGGAACTATCTCCAATTCGAATTTCTGAATCTCAACCTTCAAGGGTAATGACATGGTTGACACCGCAGGTTGCATTGTCTTTGACATTATGCTTAAAGCATCGGCTACAGCATTAGCCTTACCTAGATGATACTTAATTTCAAAGTCATAATCCTTAACAAACTCTAACCAATGTCTTTGTCTCATGTTCAACTCTTTTTGAGTAAAAGGTATCTCAGGCTTTTATAGTCAGAAAACACTTCACACTGCTGACCATACAAATAGTGTCTCCAAATTTTTAATGCAAAAACAACTGCGGCTAATTCCAAATCATGAGTGGGGTAATTCTGTTCATAACTTTTCAGTTGCCTGGAGGCATACGCCACAACCTTGCCTTCTTGCATCAAGACACATCCCAGACCAACTTTGGATGCGTCACAATAAACACTAAATCTCCCTTCCTCAGTTGGAAGTTCCAAAAGAGGGGCTGTCGTCAACTTCAGTTTCAAGGTTTGGAAACTCTCTTCACAAGTCTCAGTCCAAGAGTACTTGGTGTCCTTTTTTGTTAAACTAGTCAAAGGTTTAGCTATCATAGAAAATCCTTTAATTAACTTTCTATAATAACCTGCCAGACCAAGGAAACTACGGACTTCACTGGCGTTCCTCGGCTGGGGCCAATCTTTTACTGCCTGAATTTTGGTTGGATCTACAGATATGCCCTCAGCAGAAATGACATGACCTAGAAAGTTGACCTTATCCAACCAGAACTCACATTTGGACAACTTGGCATAAAGTTGCTGCTGTTCTAATGTCGTCAAAACTACTCTTAAGTGTTTTTCATGGTCCGCTTTGGTCCGTGAATAAATTAGGATATCATCTATAAACACAATCACAAACTTGTCCAAATACTCACGAAACACATGGTTCATCAAGTCCATAAAAGCTGCATGTGCATTCGTCAATCCAAACGACATCACCATAAATTCATAGTGTCCATATCGGGTTCTGAATGCTGTCTTTGGTACATCACTCTCCTTAACCTTCAGTTGGTAATAACCCGAACGTAAGTCAAGTTTTGAAAATACCTTAGCTCCTTGTAGTTGGTCAAACAAGTCGTCAATTCGGGGTAAGGGATATTTATTCTTGATCGTTAACTTGTTCAGTTCTCTATAATCTATGCACATTCTAAGAGAACCGTCTTTCTTCTTAACAAATAGGACAGGTGCACCCCAGGGAGAACAACTAAGGCATATATATCTCATGTCAACAAGTTCCTGGAGTTGGACTTTTAACTCCTTCAGCTCAACAGGTGCCATGCTGTAAGGGTTCTTAGACATAGGTGATGCCTCGGGATATGTATCGATTACAAACTCAATTTCTCTATCAGGTGGTAACCCGGGCAAGTCATCCAAAAATGCTTTTGGAAACTCTCGTACTATAGGAATATCTTGGAGTTCTACCTTATCCTTTACCCGAACATCAATTATGCTAGCTAGAAAACTCTCACAACCACTCTTCAGTAACCGTTGAGTCTCTAGTGAGAATATAATTGGCATTTTACTTATTTTTGGAATAGCTTGGAAGGAATACCGATCTCCGTTCGGGGGTCGGAACTCAACCAATCCAGACCTACAACTTATCGTGGCATAATGTCTGAATAGTCAATCCATTCCTAATATGACGTCATATCCCTTCATATCAATTACGATTAGCTCAACATATAACTTCTTTTCTCCTAAAGATACAATATCACCTTTCACTATCTGTTCTTATTGTAAGGACTTCCCTGAAGGTAACATAACACTATATGACCTCTCGGCTGGCAAGAGTTCTAACCTATGCTTACATACAAACAGGGTTGATACAAACGAGTGTGTGGCTCCCGTATCTATAAGTGTATATGCAGAAATACCACAGATCATAATTGAACCTGTTATGACTGTATGCTGCACTGCATCCTCATCTTCCATTAAAGCATAGACCCTAGGCGCTACTCTTGCTCGGTTTGGGTCTGGCGACATGGGGCAATCTCTTACTATGTGTCCAACCTTGTCACATCTATAGCAACGGCCAGAATATAGTTTACATTCGCCATGGTGATTCTTCTGGCAGGTGGAACATAGGGGAGCTAGAGGTCGCTTTCCTTTTCCTTGATCATCATTTGGATTGAAGGGTCTCTTCACACCTTTCTGCTATTGTTGCGGTCCTCTATTCGGTTATGGTTGCCAACCTCTGCCCTGGCGCGGTGGTGGCTGAGTCTCCTTGATAAACTTCCTTGGCGGTTCACGTTGTCCTTGTATTGTTAATTCAACTTCTTCCAATTCCAAAGCCTTAGCTGCCACTTCGGAATAGGGTATGTTATGGATCCCCGCAGTCTTCACTCCTTGGAAGAGGCTCGGCTTCAGTCCATGGACAAACTGGTGAATCTTGTCTTCCTCATCATCCACCAGACGGGGTGCAAACCTGGACAAGGCCTCAAACTTACAGATGTAGTCAGCCACAGAACCGGTTTGGCGCAACTGCATAAACTCCATCTTTTTGCTGGCCCGAACCGCTCGGCTAAAATACTTGTCATAAAAGGCCGTCTTGAACCACGCCCAAGTCATAGTTTCCGCATTCGTAGTGCTCTGAATTGAGTCCCACCAATGCCTTGCACCCAATGTAAGATGAAAAATAGCACAAGTGACCTTGTCCCCTTCATCGACCTTGGCATACTTAAACATGTCCTCAATTGTCCGAATCCACTCATCAGCATAAATAGGATCCAAAACTTGACCATTGAATACAGAAGGTCGAAGGCGGTGAAAACGTTCGCTTCCACTGTCGTGAGTTGTATTTGTGCTAGAATTCCCTTGCTCATCCCTAGCAGCCACCCACTGCTCAATTTGGCGGGACTAGCGAATAACAAACTCGGTTAGCTGAGCGATGATGTTACTATCCTCATTGCTCTCTCTTTGTTGACCTCTTACCATTTTGAGATTCCTAAACAAGTAATCATAAACACATCTTAACGTAATGACATTACTAAAATCATAGACACTTACAGTTGTTGGAGTGTGCTCATGTGACAATCTGTGCTGGAAGGCAGTCTGCAGAATCGATTTTAGAACCCGGTTTTACTCTGATACCATAATTGTAACGACCCCATTAGGGCCGAGACAAATTCTTAATTTTCGTAAATCATTTACACTAAGTTTACTCTCTATATTTTTTTTAACATAACTCAAGGACAATGCCATATCTGGCAAAACTGAACCCTTTAAAAACTCGGCTCCCTCATAAGACTAGCGACACAGTCAGTCACAGAGTCGATCGACATGACTCAGACATCGGTTCCATAACGTGTTCGGGGAGAAGGAAAGTGCCCTCAGACCACTCGACTTCATCGTTCGCGGGCTGCATGGATTTGCAGACATCTACCAATAGGAACACATTCCTCGAATGTCACGTGCATTCCGCGTGACTCAGTAGACGTCGCCCAGTAGAAAGCATCATTCGATGGACACGAGCGTTTCACGCGACTCATGGACATCGCCTGGTAGAAGGCATCATCCGATGGACACGAGTGTTTCACGTGACTCATGGACATCGCCCAGTAGAAGACCTCTACCGATTACTAAACGACAAAGCATAATTACCCACATCATCCGATCACAAATGACAAGACTTAATACTCACTTCTTCTGATAGCGAAAACATCTACATCTACCGATTAACATGTGAGTCACACGTGACATAATAATCATCATCCGATAGAAGACCCCAAATAAACAACATCTACCAATAGAAATAAACGACATCTACCGATCACAACAAGACAAGACAGTGATACTCATTTCTTCTGATAGCGAAAACATCTACATCTACGGATTAACATGTGAGTCGCACGTGACATAATAATCATCATCCGATAGAAGACCCCTACCGGTGAGTAAGGAATTCCTAGCATCTGCCGATTGTAATAATCAACATCTACCGATGACAGCATCTACGAAACGAGACATCCTGACTTTCACAGACTTCAACTTGACTAAAATATGATTGCACAGGTATAAATCATAGACTCATCTAGAATACGTGTAACGGAAGACTTAAATAAAACATAAATCATTCTTTCTCCTCATGATCATTCTTAAACTTAGAAATCCAGTCAGACAAATCCCAAAATTCATCATGTTAAGAAAATCTCTTCCTACTTAATTTCAGTATGTATAATTCTTACTAACATCATAAGAGCAGTAACCAGGGGTCATAATCGCCTTTCCAGCCACAAATCTATCACCCTGAGCTCCATCCAGCAACCAGTCTTAGACATCCTCACTGAATTTGGAATCCTCACCTGGTAGTTCTTCATCTACATCATAAGGTTTAAACTATAAGCCTAATGCTTAGTAAGGAGTGCAACGCTAACATGTATCCATGAATGCACAGTTTAAGGAAAACACATGTTCATGATCTTTTCTTGTTCTTATTCTTATTCATCGTTTTCATCGTTTACATCACGTTCTTGTTCATCATTTACATCATGTGGATTAAGGGAGGATTTGTGCCGAAATGGGGGTTAACAGTGAAAGTGTACATAGTCCCTTGCGGGCCGTATTCATGGTCCTCTTTTTTGGACAGTGACATACGCCAAACCGCCCCCAACCCTCTCTTAATCCTTGTTGCATAAGTTTCATATTCATATCTTGATCGTGAAGGAAAACATGCACTTAAAACATTTTCATATGCTTGAAAAGGAAAAACAATCATGAAGCATGAGTATGAGTACTCTCATTTCATCAGACTAAAAGGACAGCTCACTCATTCATCAAAAGATCATACTATCAACTCGAGTATCATAACCAAACGGACAATAGCACAGATAACCTTTAAACATTATAGACAACATCTACCTAGTACCCTTGTGATGTAGGGCCTTAATGGTCGGGAATCTTACCCACTCACTTACCTGGTTTCCTTAGCAAACTCGAGCACTACTCCTCAGACTTCTTCACCTAAAACATTTCACATCACAGAGTTAAACAAAATCCTAAAAGTTCTAACCAAAAGTCATCCTAGAATCTAACATCTATGCTTCTAAATCTTCTTAGTCGAGCACCTTGAGTGCGTAGATTAAACTTCCCGAACCTAAAATATCCAGATTCAACTTAGTAACTAAACACATATTACAAATGCCACTACAATTACTCGGCCAATGATGAATCTGAAACTACGAGTCTTAGCTGAAAACAGAGCTCTAAGTAACTAACCAGCAACTACATTGTCTAAGTCTTACCTGGAGCATGGATTGTCGGGGTGGAGACTGAAGGATCGATCGTCGATGGAGAAGTAGCTGGCCGAGAGAGAGGGAGAGAGGAAGGGCTCTGGAGAAGAGGGAAATCGCCGAGAGAGGAAATGTCGGCTACAGTGGGGTTTAATGAGGTTTAAGGATTTTCCATTTCTTATTTATACTAATTAAAATCCATCTTAATTACAATTGTGCCACCCAACCTAGTTTCACACTACTTGGAATTCAATAAATTAGACATTAATTTAAAAGCAAAAAGGTCGATAAAAGGTGACAGTTAAATCAGTTAAGAAAATCACCTGGCCGAAATTGTCGGGTGTTACAGATCAGCTTGCAGAGCTTTATGTGCAAGAGATTGTTAGACTACACGGGGTGCCCGTTTCGATAGTCTCCGACCGAGATCCGAGGTTCACTTAGAGATTTTGGAAAAGTCTACATAAAGCTATGGGAACTCAAATAAATTTCAGCACAGTATTTCATCCTCAGATCGACAGACAAATCGAAAGGACGAATCAAATTATGGAGGATGTGCTTAGAGACTGTGTATTGGAATTTCAAGGTTCATGGAGCAGGTATTTTCCACTGATCCAGTTCTCATACAACAATAGCTTTCAAACTACAATTGACATGGCTCCGTATAAAGCGCTGTATGGATGAAAATGTAGATATCCGCTGTATTGGGACGAAGTGGGCGAAGCTAGTATAATTGGCTCTGATATTCTGCAGCAGACCGCAGAGAAGATCGCCATTATTAGACAGCGTATTGAGATAGCGCAAAGCCGTCAGAAAAGCTACGCCGATAACAGATGAAGGGAGTTAGAATTCAACGGGGGCGACGAGGTATATTTAAAGACTTCTCCGTTCAAGGGAATTATGCGGTTCGGGAGAAAAGGCAAGTTGAGTCCTCAGTATGTGGGGCCCTTCCCTATCGTGAAGAGAATCAGAAAGATGGCGTACCGATTATAGCTTCCGGCATCAATGGACGGCATTCACAATGTATATCACGTATCCATGCTTAGGAAGTGCTTGCGTGATCCATCTCATGTCGTTGAAGCAAGGGAGATTGAGGTACAACCAATGCTAACTTATGGGGAAAAGCCCGTGCAAATTCTGGAGTCCTCTATTAAGGTGTTACGCAACAAGGAGATTCCGCTAGTCAAAGTTTTATGGCGGAACCACGACATAAAAGAAGCCACCTGAGAGAGGCAGTAGGATATGATGTCCAAGTATCCAGAACTATTTGTGTAATCAAATTTTAAGAACAAAATTTTATTTAAGGTTGATGGAATATAACACCCGGTTTTACGAGTTTTTGATTTTTCGCTATGTAATGGCATTTTTGGTAAACATATCAAATTTAGTCTGTTTTGCAAACGGAAAGTTTTATTGAAACCCTATGAATAAATCAAAACATCTGGAGGAATAAGGGAATTTTTGGAGATGTAACGCCCGGTTCTACGAATTTTTGATTTTAAATTATAAAAGGGGTATTTTAGTAAATATAGTGAATTAAGCCCGTTTTGTGAATGGGAATTTTATTAGAGCCCAAGAAATTTATTGAAATATTTGGAGAAATAAGGGAATTTGGAGAAAACTGAAACGATAGACCAATTAACAAAACAAGAGAAGGATTAATAGAAAATTTAATAAAGGGCAATATGGTAATTTGATGTGTTAAAATTTTCCTTCCCTCCAGCACTTAACGAAAATTTCTCCCAGAATACTTCTCTGGCGACACTCTCCCCTCCACGACGGTTCCCTTCAAACTCCGGCGTTCCTCCTCCGATCAACGGCGATTCTTTCACGTTTTCTTCCCAAATCACATCCCTAGGTAAGATTCTAACGCTTTAGACCGTTAGTATTTGGTTTTTAGAGAGGTTATTCATTAGGGTTTTGTGAAATCGTTGGATTATGTTAGAAACGGTTAGGTTTACCATATTTACGACTTAAATGGATGTATTTGTGATTATTGGACGTAGTTAGGTTGTTTAATGGTTGGCTTGGAAATTTAGTGGTTGGAAACTTGTGAAAACTCCATTAATGGAGGCTTAGTTAATCTTGAGCGCGAATTGCTCGATAAAATGTCCAAATGAGTTGAATTAGAATTTTAAGAAATTTCTTTTAGCTAGGAGTCTCGTTAGTTTTTGGAATTCGATATCCTAGGACCGATTTTAATAATGATTCTTGCGAATTGGCTTAGGTGAACAAAGCTCACGGATAGAGCTCGGTGTGCTCAGGTAAGTTCTCGTGACTTACTGTGGCCGATAGGCCTACACTATACTTTGTGTTTTGGTTGTTGAGGATGTTTGGAGCGATGAATGTTTTATGCTTTGGTTGGGTAGACTAGGTTTAGTTTGTTTTATAGATAATGTTTGTATTGTTTTGATGGTATTCATGTTATCTATGCTTTATGTTATGCTTTTATTCGTCCATGCATCATTGTTTTACAAAATGTCATGAAAATGGATTTTTGCATAGATTTCATGAAAAAAGAAATGTAAAGAATGAAAGTAAAGTATCATGTAAACAACCATGGACTGGGGTTATCGGGGATGAGGTTCAGACCTGGCGTTCTATGGTGAGCGGGTTTTCCCCCATTCAGATGGTGTGGGCTATCTACCCGCTTGATGTGCCCTATCAATCTGCCGAGCGCTGCCTCGAGAACCATAGACTGACACAGACTGAAAAATGAAATGAAATGAAATGGATGGACTAAATTCATAAAATAGCATACACATGTTCATACATTGTCATTTACGTAGAATTTACTGAGATTTATTCTCATAGGCGTCTTTATGGTGTAGGTGATCTCGAGAAAGGTGAGGATGACATTCCTCTACTCGAGGAGCAAGTAGATTAAAGAAGGATACCCGTGGGAGTGCGCTGGTGCAGTCGGTGCGATTTTGACCCGTGGGGAAGACGTATAGGTATTTTGGGGTATGTTAGATAAGAAGGATATGGAAAAATGTATAGATAACTCATTTTAGGGGGATTGGTAACTGGATTGAATATAATGGCATTTTTTTTGTTTTACGGATAGTTTTATGGATGGATGTCTCATTTGGGGTGATTTGAAACTAGATGATGGATTATTTTGATGGTTAACATAGATGGGTCTACTTTTGGATGATTTTTACGAGTTTCCACTACTTGGTTGATTTTGGATGAGATAGATTAGGTTTGATGATTTGGAATGGATTTTTGATGATTGAGGGTCGGAATTGGTGATTTAGGTTGAGACTTTCGATTTATGGAGGTGTATTTTGGTGGAAATGTTAAAGGATGATTTGAGGATTGATATTGAAGTGTTATTAGGTGAGAAAAAAATGGCAAAGGAGGAAAAAGGGTCGGAGTTGGTGCGCTGGGCGCGCGCAGGCTGTGCGCAGGCCTACTCAGCCGAACGATCGGCGCCCATGACCGATCGATCGGCCAAATTTCTAGAAAAATGACTGCGGACAGAGCGTGCGCCAATCGATCGGCGCCCACAGCCAATCGATCAGCTAACAGTGCACGTATTCTGGAAAATTCCAGAGCGATCACCGATCGATCGGCGCCCTTAGTCGATTGATCGGCCATCGCTGGGTGCTGGCGCAGGACGCTGTGCACTGGCACAGGGCGCTGGCCGCTGGGCGAGACGAGGCACGCGGTAAGGCGCGAGTTGGAGCGCGGTTTGCGCGCGAGGGTGGCGCGATGCGCGTGCCAAATGCTGGGCGCGCCCCATGCATGCAACTTGACATGTTTTTATGTCCTAAGCCTCTTTTAATGTTTCCCAACCTTAGACGAGTCATTTTAGATACGTTTTACGTTAGACCCTAAACGTCGATAGATATGGATTGAATGTCCGAGTCCATTCTCTAACGAATGATGAACGAAAGGAAAAGAAAATGAAAATGAAAAATGAAAATAAAAAATTTTATGAGAACGGGCGAGGGTAATATGTATGCACGTCACGACACAGGTTGTTACGGCCCTGGCATGGGGTCGGGGTCGTCGCAGTCAATCTCATCGCTAACCAAGTTGATTCGGATGTAAATCATAATCATGTTCCTTGCCTACATCGCGAGATTTATCTATGAGCCTAATGCTCAGTAAGCAATATAAAACATAACATGATGTAAGATACTTGAACATAAATATGATGCAATGTGCTTATGCATGATTTTAAAAGAATTCTTTTTCGTATTTCCTATTTTCTATTTTCACTTGACCATTTGATCATTGGGGAAACCATTAGGAGGGAATAAGCACCATTTGGTCCTCCTCTCGAAACAGCTTAATTTGACCTCCGGGGAATGTATGAACACCATTTGGTCCACCTCTCTGGACAGTTCAACTCAATCTCGCCCACAACGACCCATTACGTATTTTATTACCATTTCAGTCTTTCTTAATGAAAACCTATGCATCAAAATATTTTCCTTTCTTATAAAAAAACATGATGAAGGATGATATTCTCATGCTTACAATTGACTTACATATAACATGTGAAACAATAATGAGAATAAAATAATTCATCAGCACAATACCAGTACCATATCCTATCATTTTAAGCATATATCACACTATTTTTCACAAATTTAAATTAAGCAAACCAATCTAAATCTCAACATATTTATCCATGTAAACCTTCAACCTAGCATCCCTTGATGTAGGCTCGAAAGCCATACACATACAATATTAATTACTTGGAAGTCTTAGCACAAGTAATCAGCTACTCAATAGTTCTCGTTGGAGTACCTTTCAAGAGAGAGTAGAGAGAAACTACAATGTTTGTGGGTTTGAATGAAGGGATCAGCCCATCTATTTATAGACCTGGAAGTGATGAGTCATCTCATGAGGTGTTCTTCATGCAAAGATTGAGGTGTCATTTATTTATCATAATGAGTCATTGACTACCATGAGGTGTTCCTCATGGAAAGGTGTTAGTGATTTTACACTTTTACGCAAGTGCATGTATCGCAATCAAGTAGTATATAAGATATCGATCCCACGATGATATTTTTAACTAATTTTAAATTGCTATGAATTTCTATAAAATTAAGATAGAAATATTGAAATTAAATGATTAATAAGGAATGATGAACTAAAATTACTCAAAATTAAATAAGACTAAAAATGAAAATGATTTAAAAAGATAATTATGTGAAAATCCTTGGTTAGGATCAATTTTCTCTTTACATGCAATTATTACTGATGCTACAGCATTAGTCACAACACAGCAAGAATTCATAATATTTCTAGGGTTCCGTCGAATTGCCTAGGTAGAATCATTTCAGAATTTTCTTTTCGACTTTGAAAAGATAAAAAACTTAATCTGAATTTTCATGTAAACCTATTCTTAACGCCAAATAAATTAATGTTAGCTACTTTGCAGTAATTTTAATTTATTTAATTACTCATTCATCTTAAATTCCTATTTACCTATCGATACAATAGGAACATGTGAATTTAAATCTGCCTAAAAGCACAATTTAATTTACGCACTAAAAACCATGAGCAATTGTGCAATGAAAAATACGTAGCATTCATAGATCAGAATAAGAACATATAAAGAGTATTCTCTTACCTAACCAAGATAAGAAAGTTTAGCTTAGAAACATAATAAAATTAAAAAAACAAAAATATTCATAACAACAGCAACAGTAACAAAGAAGAAGAAGAAGAAAGCTGAAGAAAAATGTCGTCGGTTCCTTGCTGCAAATCCAGATCTCATTTTTTTTCTCTCTTTAGCAGCGAAAATATATAATCGTCCTTCTTTTCTCTTTCCAGTCTGCTCCCTTGATCAACGGTTTATCGTTATGGTAAAATCTTCTTGATTTGCTCTTTATTGTCGTCCACTCTTCTAAATCGTCCGTTGCTTTATCTGTGTTGCTCTGTCATTCGATTGTCATTTATCATCCATTTTCATTTGTCGTCCATTCTTCTAAGTCGTCCATTCTGCCAGTCGTCCATTCTGCTCTGTCGTCCACTCTGCTAGTCATTCATTCTGTCAGTCGTCCATTCTGCTCTGTCGTCCATTCTGCTCTGTCGTCCATTCTGTCAGCCGTCCATTCTGCCAATCATTTTTCAGCCAATATTTCTCCCTTTTCTCCTTGATTTTCGTCCTTCATTTTTTGTAACAATAATCTCCTTCATTGATTTATTCTATCTCTTCGAGATTCTTCAGCCTTTAAATTTGATTTTTCCCGCTATTAACTTTGCATTCAAATATGAAAATATAACATTCGAATTAATGAGAAAAATCTGCTTTTAATAGATAATATGCATGAAATATATTAAATTAAATCAATGCCTTGATACTGCAGTGTTATGTAATAATTGTAGTAAATTCTACTAATTTCTTCTACAATTCACTCAAATCATACAAGTTAAACTACCTAAAAATATTATAAGATAACTCTAAATTTAGAGTTATTAAATACCTCCAAACTTAAACCATTACTCGTCCTCGAGTGATGCAAAATAAAAATTTAAAAATAAATAACCTCCTAATGTTACATTATCCAATATCATGTAATTTCCAAAATATCTCGAAACTCGTAAATTATTGAAAAATTTCACCATCTCAATTAAAATCAACTAATATAGATTTATTTCCCAATGAACTAATTTTCAAAGTGCATGTGTGCGCAAACTCCTCTTAAATTGCTAAATTCAGCCATCAAAACTAAACATCACAATTAATGTAATAGAATACCAATTCTTCAATGTTTTTCCTAAGTCAATTAGCTTTCAAAGGTTTTTCTTTTCGATAAATATAAAACACAACTAAGCAAGGGGGATAATAAATTTTTGTATTGACTTTCTCTATAAGTCACATTACCTTTTTACGCGATTGACAACATTGGTCATGAAGGCCTCAGGTTACTCAGTAGTGTCACTTAAAGATACATACTCATATAAAATAATAGAGGAGTATAGTCAATAATGATGCAATGGAGTTTCTCCCAAAGTTCCTCTAATTTATATCTACCCATCGAGTATCCAAAAGGCTCACTCGAAATTGAAAGTAGATTAGAAAATTGCACTTTATTTTTTATTTTTTTTTTAATTATAACCCCCAAACTTATTATTTTAATATTCAATTATTTTTTTAGTAATAAGAAGCCTTTTATTTCTAATTTCCTTCGTCAAACATTGAATTGTTATCATCTACCTATAATTGTAAAGTCTAGTCGTGATGATATTCCTAAGCAATTAACAGGAGTTTGTGTGTTAGGCGAAATAAGCTCATGGGAATAGATCTTAATTAATTTCTAATAATATGTGATAATGATATTATTCAATAACTTACTTCATTAAGAGATATTTGAAAATTGTATTGTTCTGATCCAACAACTAAACAGCCAAGAAAATTAATTAATCATCAAACTAAATTAAACATCCAGCAACTAAGTTCTCCTCTACCCATTTTGTGTTCCTTACCCTCAAACTTAAGAATTGGCAGTGTCCCCACTGCCACTACAAAATGAAGTTCACAGAATCAACATAAAAAAATAGAACAAAATAAAGCTATGAGGTTAGGACATCCCTAGTATTATTCTTCCTTCTCAGATTCAGAATCCGAGTTGTAAAGTAGAGCTGTTGGGAATCGGGGAAAGATGGGAGATGGGTCCCTTGCTTTCTTGTTTAAACTTGCTGCTAATGCTTTATCTCGGAGATGATTGTAGTGCCAGAAAGTTCTACTCTTGCGCTTTAGACTCTTCAGGGATTCTGACATCTGATATTGGAGCATTTCCTGAGTATGAAGTTTTTGCTTCACTGTTTCAATGTCATGTTTGTGCCATTCGAATTTGGTATGCAAAAACTCTAGACTATCAAATATTTTCTGTTGGAGATTGCTGCTGTTGGATGATGCTGCTTCTGTACTTGCAGCATGTGGATGGTGGCGTGGTTCGTCTTCCTCATCAGTGCCCTCTCCCTCTGGTTTATTGAGAGCAATTCTTTTCACTGTTAAGGGGGTAATGCCTGTGTACAGGAGTAAGCTTTTTTTCTTGTTCATCATATATTACTCCAGCAAGCTCACACAGTCCTGATATCAAAGAAGGAAACAAAAACTGCCATCTTGGCTTCAATGCATTAGCACAAATATTTCTATATATAATTGTACCAATATTAATGCGTAGCCCAGTTAAAATACAGTAAAGCAAAACTACTCGTTCCCTAGTCACATGCTGGCCATGGGAGGAAGGGAATAATCTGCTCTTAAACAAGTGGTACCAAACCTTGGCTGCAGGTAATAAAGTAATTCTAGGGAGGGAGAATGACCTCGTCTTAGAAACAACCTATTCAGTCTCTGGTTATGCGATTTCTTTCAACACAGCCCGCAAAAATGGCGGTGAAAGACTGTCGGCGTGGGCGTAAAATTCATCGTCAACATCTTCCAGATTATAAAAAGAGTTGGTAACCGTGGGCGAGATTTGTACCTTGTGGTTTCGGACTCTTACCTGCGAAGGCAACTCACCCTCGAAATTGGCATAAAACTCGTGGACTAAATTCATGATAACTGTTTCTGGCCGCGAACATAAGCTTGTCCAATTGCGTTCCTAGATGATGGAGGTCACGTACGTCAGATATTTTGCAAAAACGCCCTCCGTGGCTACAAAGACTTTTTCTACTGCAAAGCTTTTCTGTCGCATTCCTTGCTCGTGGCACAGCTGGGCGGCGTCGGATATGAATTGTGGTTGAGTGGAGTGCTCGGCAGCCTTCTTTCCAGAGCTTTTTGACCTCATGGTGATACGTTGTATTCTGAAAAGGGAAGAAAAAATTGAACGTGAGAAGCAGGATTTTTGAAGGTTTGCTACAGCGGCGCTAGGGCTTCGGGAGAGAAAAGTAGCAATCTGAAAATAAAAGAGAGGGAAGATTTTTATTGTAACGCCTCTGAACCCACCCTGGCTCGGTGCACTACTTTGCTAACCAGTCCCACGTTAAAACATAATTTTCTTACACCCAAAAACATTAAAACTAAACTGACACAGCTGAATTTAAAACTAAATCTCTCAAAACTCTCTTACGTCATACCTAGCTGCCAAGACTCACTAATTCCCTTATTCCTAACCATTAAGCACCACGGCATCCTTCCCGAAAATTTCGGCAAAGTAACGCCTGTAAATGGCGCCTCCAAAATGCTAGGTACCTGCAAACGAATAGAACCCAACCAAACCAGAACATTCCCACCATCTAACCAACCTACAAATCCCCAAATAACAGTAAGGGAGGAACTAAATGCTAACATCCCTAAATGAAGAAAGTCCACAGTACAGGGCGACACATCACCCTTAACTATGAGTATATACAACGATACACATAGCTATCCATACTGTCAACCAAAAACCTTACGCATTACAACATTCCACAACGACACGTTGCCCGCACCGAAGTGCCTTACACATTGCCCGCACCGAAGTGCCTTACACATTGCCCGCACCGAAGTGCCTTACACATTGCCCGCACCGAAGTGCCTTACACAACGACAAACACACAACGACAAACACACAACGACAAACACACAACGACACGTTGCCCGCACCGAAGTGCCTTACACATTGCCCGCACCGAAGTGCCTTACACATTGCCCGCACCGAAGTGCCTTACACATTGCCCGCACCGAAGTGCCTTACACATTGCCCGCACCGAAGTGCCTTACACATTGCCCGCACCGAAGTGCCTTACACATTGCCCGCACCGAAGTGCCTTACACATTGCCCGCACCGAAGTGCCTTACACATTGCCCGCACCGAAGTGCCTTACACAACGACAAACTCACAACGACAAACACACAACGACACGTTGCCCGCACGAAGTGCCTTACACATTGCCCGCACCGAAGTGCCTTACACATTGCCCGCACCGAAGTGCCTTACACAACGACAAACTCACAAACGACAAACACACAACGACAAACACACAACGACACTGTTCCCGCCCCGAAGTGCCTTACACAACGACAAACTCACAACGACAAACACACAACGGCAAACCACACAACGACACGTTGCCCGCACCGAAGGTGCCTTCACATTGCCCGCACCGAAGTGACTTACCTTGCCCGCACCGAAGTGCCTTACACATGCCCGGAGAAACCGAAGTGCCTTACACAACGACAAACTCACAATGACAAACACACAGAACGACACGTTGCCCGCACCGAAAGTGCCTTACCAACGACTAACTCACAAACGACAAACACACAAACGACACGTTGCCCGCACCGAAGTGCCTTACCATTGCCCGCACCGAGTGCCTTACACATTGCCCGCGCCGAAGTGCTTTACAACAACGACAACTCACAACGACAAACACAACAACGACACGTTGCCCGCACACGAAGTGCCTTACACAACGACTAACTCATAACGAAAAACCACAACGACAACACACAACGACACGTTGCCCGCACCGAAGTGCCTTACACATTGCCCGCACCGAAGTGCCTTACACAACGACAAACTCACAACGACAAACACACAACGACAAACACACAACGACAAACTCACAACGACAAACTCACAACGACAAACTCACAACGACAAACACACAACGACACGTTGCCCGCACCGAAGTGCCTTACACATTGCCCGCACCGAAGTGCCTTACACATTGCCCGCACCGAAGTGCCTTACACATTGCCCGCACCGAAGTGCCTTACACAACGACAAACTCACAACGACAAACACACAACGACAAACTCACAACGACAAACTCACAACGACAAACACACAACGACACGTTGCCGCACCGAAGTGCCTTACACAACGACAAACTCACAACGACAAACACACAACGACAAACACACAACGACAAACACACAACGACAAACACACAACGACACGTTGCCGCACCGAAGTGCCTTACACATTGCCCGCACCGAAGTGCCTTACACAACGACAAACACACAACGACACGTTGCCCGCACCGAAGTGCCTTACACATTGCCCGCACCGAAGTGCCTTACACATTGCCCGCACCGAAGGGCCTTACACATTGCCCGCACCGAAGTGCCTTACACAACGACAAACTCACAACGACAAACACACAACGACAAACTCACAACGACAAACTCACAACGACAAACACACAACGACACGTTGCCGCACCGAAGTGCCTTACACAACGACAAACTCACAACGACAAACACACAACGACAAACACACAACGACAAACACACAACGACACGTTGCCCGCACCGAAGTGCCTTACACATTGCCCGCACCGAAGTGCCTTAGTTGCCCGCACCGAAGTGCCTTACACATTGCCCGCACCGAAGTGCCTTAGTTGCCCGCACCGAAGTGCCTTACACATTGCCCGCACCGAAGTGCCTTAGTTGCCCGCACCGAAGTGCCTTAGTTGCCCGCACCGAAGTGCCTTACACAACGACAAACTCACAACGACAAACACACAACGACACGTTGCCGCACCGAAGTGCCTTACACATTGCCCGCACCGAAGTGCCTTACACATTGCCCGCACCGAAGTGCCTTACACAACGACAAACTCACAACGACAAACTCACAACGACAAACACACAACGACAAACACACAACGACAAACTCACAACGACAAACTCACAACGACAAACTCACAACGACAAACTCACAACGACAAACACACAACGACACGTTGCCCGCACCGAAGTGCCTTAGTTGCCCGCACCGAAGTGCCTTACACATTGCCCGCACCGAGTGCCTTACACATTGCCCGCACGAAGTGCCTTACACAACGACAAACTCACAACGACAAACACACAACGACACGTTGCCCGCACCGAAGTGCCTACACAACGACAAACACACAACGACAAACACACAACGACAAACACACAACGACACGTTGCCCGCACCGAAGTGCCTTACACAACGACAAACACACAACGACAAACTCACAACGACAAACACACAACGACAAACACACAACGACAAACACACAACGACAAACACACAACGACACGTTGCCCGCACCGAAGTGCCTTACACATTGCCCGCACCGAAGTGCCTTACACATTGCCCGCACCGAGTGCCTTACACATTGCCCGCACCGAAGTGCCTTACACAACGACAAACTCACAACGACAAACACACAACGACACGTTGCCCGCACGAAGTGCCTTACACAACGACAAACTCACAACGACAAACACACAACGACACGTTGCCGCACCGAAGTGCCTTACACATTGCCCGCACGAAGTGCCTTACACATTGCCCGCACCGAAGTGCCTTACACAACGACAAACTCACAACGACAAACACACAACGACACGTTGCCCGCACCGAAGTGCCTTACACAACGACAAACTCACAACGAAAAACACACAACGACAAACACACAACGACACGTTGCCCGCACCGAGTGCCTTACACATTGCCCGCACCGAAGTGCCTTACACAACGACAAACACACAACGACACGTTGCCCGCACCGAAGTGCCTTACACAACGACAAACTCACAACGACAAACACACAACGACAAACTCACAACGACAAACACACAACGACACGTTGCCCGCACCGAAGTGCCTTACACAACGACAAACTCACAACGACAAACACACAACGACACGTTGCCCGCACGAAGTGCCTTACACAACGACAAACTCACAACGACAAACACACAACGACAAACACACAACGACACGTTGCCCGCACCGAAGTGCCTTAGTTGCCCGCACCGAAGTGCCTTAGTTGCCCGCACCGAAGTGCCTTACACATTGCCCGCACCGAAGTGCCTTAGTTGCCCGCCCGAAGGGCCTTAGTTGCCCGCACCGAAGTGCCTTAGTTGCCCGCCCGAAGGGCCTTAGTTGCCCGCACCGAAGTGCCTTAGTTGCCCGCACCGAAGTGCCTTACACATTGCCCGCACCGAAGTGCCTTACACATTGCCCGCACCGAAGTGCCTTACACATTGCCCGCACCGAAGTGCCTTACACAACGACAAACACACAACGACAAACTCACAACGACAAACACACAACGACAAACTCACAACGACAAACACACAACGACAAACACACAACGACAAACTCACAACGACAAACACACAACGACAAACTCACAACGACAAACTCACAACGACAAACTCACAACGACAAACACACAACGACAAACACACAACGACAAACACACAACGACAAACACACAACGACAAACACACAACGCAACACAACACGAAACCAAACAACCAACCACCCCAGGAGGCACACTCCCAATGTTAAACAATGCAACGCCTCAACAAAACAGCAACACATCACTAAGCAAAAACAATTAACCATTACGTACCGTTCTATGGTGTAGGCCCGAAGGCAAAAAGGATGACAACCACTACTTACCTGAACTCTGGCACCGCACTTACTCACTTTGGCTATGTACATTTCCCACTCGGTAACCTATCACATTCACAAAATTCACTTAATAATAATAATAATAATAATAATAATAATAATAATAATAATAATAATAATAATAATAATAATAATAATAATAATAATAATAATAATAATAATAATAATAATAATAATAATAATAATAATAATAATAATAATAATAATAATAATAATAATAATAATAATAATAATAATAATAATAATAATAATAATAATAATAATAATAATAATAATAATAATAATAATAATAATAATAATAATAATAATAATAATAATAATAATAATAATAATAATAATAATAATAATAATAATAATAATAATAATAATAATAATAATAATAATAATAATAATAATAATAATAATAATAATAATAATAATAATAATAATAATAATAATAATAATAATAATAATAATAATAATAATAATAATAATAATAATAATAATAATAATAATAATAATAATAATAATAATAATAATAATAATAATAATAATAATAATAATAATAATAATAATAATAATAATAATAATAATAATAATAATAATAATAATAATAATAATAATAATAATAATAATAATAATAATAATAATAATAATAATAATAATAATAATAATAATAATAATAATAATAATAATAATAATAATAATAATAATAATAATAATAATAATAATAATAATAATAATAATAATAATAATAATAATAATAATAATAATAATAATAATAATAATAATAATAATAATAATAATAATAATAATAATAATAATAATAATAATAATAATAATAATAATAATAATAATAATAATAATAATAATAATAATAATAATAATAATAATAATAATAATAATAATAATAATAATAATAATAATAATAATAATAATAATAATAATAATAATAATAATAATAATAATAATAATAATAATAATAATAATAATAATAATAATAATAATAATAATAATAATAATAATAATAATAATAATAATAATAATAATAATAATAATAATAATAATAATAATAATAATAATAATAATAATAATAATAATAATAATAATAATAATAATAATAATAATAATAATAATAATAATAATAATAATAATAATAATAATAATAATAATAATAATAATAATAATAATAATAATAATAATAATAATAATAATAATAATAATAATAATAATAATAATAATAATAATAATAATAATAATAATAATAATAATAATAATAATAATAATAATAATAATAATAATAATAATAATAATAATAATAATAATAATAATAATAATAATAATAATAATAATAATAATAATAATAATAATAATAATAATAATAATAATAATAATAATAATAATAATAATAATAATAATAATAATAATAATAATAATAATAATAATAATAATAATAATAATAATAATAATAATAATAATAATAATAATAATAATAATAATAATAATAATAATAATAATAATAATAATAATAATAATAATAATAATAATAATAATAATAATAATAATAATAATAATAATAATAATAATAATAATAATAATAATAATAATAATAATAATAATAATAATAATAATAATAATAATAATAATAATAATAATAATAATAATAATAATAATAATAATAATAATAATAATAATAATAATAATAATAATAATAATAATAATAATAATAATAATAATAATAATAATAATAATAATAATAATAATAATAATAATAATAATAATAATAATAATAATAATAATAATAATAATAATAATAATAATAATAATAATAATAATAATAATAATAATAATAATAATAATAATAATAATAATAATAATAATAATAATAATAATAATAATAATAATAATAATAATAATAATAATAATAATAATAATAATAATAATAATAATAATAATAATAATAATAATAATAATAATAATAATAATAATAATAATAATAATAATAATAATAATAATAAAACTAACTGTTAATTAATCCTCATTTACCGTTCTGCCCTTCTGTGTTTTCGACCATTCGAATTTCATTAATCTCGTTCTTAAACTATAACCTCCGGCTTATTTCACTAATTAGAAACTTCACTTTCCCCCCCCCCCCCCCCCCCCCCCCCCCCCCCCCCCCCCCCCCCCCCCCCCCCCCCCCCCCCCCCCCCCCCCCCCCCCCCCCCCCCCCCCCCCCCCCCCCCCCCCCCCCCCCCCCCCCCCCCCCCCCCCCCCCCCCCCCCCCCCCCCCCCCCCCCCCCCCCCCCCCCCCCCCCCCCCCCCCCCCCCCCCCCCCCCCCCCCCCCCCCCCCCCCCCCCCCCCCCCCCCCCCCCCCCCCCCCCCCCCCCCCCCCCCCCCCCCCCCCCCCCCCCCCCCCCCCCCCCCCCCCCCCCCCCCCCCCCCCCCCCCCCCCCCCCCCCCCCCCCCCCCCCCCCCCCCCCCCCCCCCCCCCCCCCCCCCCCCCCCCCCCCCCCCCCCCCCCCCCCCCCCCCCCCCCCCCCCCCCCCCCCCCCCCCCCCCCCCCCCCCCCCCCCCCCCCCCCCCCCCCCCCCCCCCCCCCCCCCCCCCCCCCCCCCCCCCCCCCCCCCCCCCCCCCCCCCCCCCCCCCCCCCCCCCCCCCCCCCCCCCCCCCCCCCCCCCCCCCCCCCCCCCCCCCCCCCCCCCCCCCCCCCCCCCCCCCCCCCCCCCCCCCCCCCCCCCCCCCCCCCCCCCCCCCCCCCCCCCCCCCCCCCCCCCCCCCCCCCCCCCCCCCCCCCCCCCCCCCCCCCCCCCCCCCCCCCCCCCCCCCCCCCCCCCCCCCCCCCCCCCCCCCCCCCCCCCCCCCCCCCCCCCCCCCCCCCCCCCCCCCCCCCCCCCCCCCCCCCCCCCCCCCCCCCCCCCCCCCCCCCCCCCCCCCCCCCCCCCCCCCCCCCCCCCCCCCCCCCCCCCCCCCCCCCCCCCCCCCCCCCCCCCCCCCCCCCCCCCCCCCCCCCCCCCCCCCCCCCCCCCCCCCCCCCCCCCCCCCCCCCCCCCCCCCCCCCCCCCCCCCCCCCCCCCCCCCCCCCCCCCCCCCCCCCCCCCCCCCCCCCCCCCCCCCCCCCCCCCCCCCCCCCCCCCCCCCCCCCCCCCCCCCCCCCCCCCCCCCCCCCCCCCCCCCCCCCCCCCCCCCCCCCCCCCCCCCCCCCCCCCCCCCCCCCCCCCCCCCCCCCCCCCCCCCCCCCCCCCCCCCCCCCCCCCCCCCCCCCCCCCCCCCCCCCCCCCCCCCCCCCCCCCCCCCCCCCCCCCCCCCCCCCCCCCCCCCCCCCCCCCCCCCCCCCCCCCCCCCCCCCCCCCCCCCCCCCCCCCCCCCCCCCCCCCCCCCCCCCCCCCCCCCCCCCCCCCCCCCCCCCCCCCCCCCCCCCCCCCCCCCCCCCCCCCCCCCCCCCCCCCCCCCCCCCCCCCCCCCCCCCCCCCCCCCCCCCCCCCCCCCCCCCCCCCCCCCCCCCCCCCCCCCCCCCCCCCCCCCCCCCCCCCCCCCCCCCCCCCCCCCCCCCCCCCCCCCCCCCCCCCCCCCCCCCCCCCCCCCCCCCCCCCCCCCCCCCCCCCCCCCCCCCCCCCCCCCCCCCCCCCCCCCCCCCCCCCCCCCCCCCCCCCCCCCCCCCCCCCCCCCCCCCCCCCCCCCCCCCCCCCCCCCCCCCCCCCCCCCCCCCCCCCCCCCCCCCCCCCCCCCCCCCCCCCCCCCCCCCCCCCCCCCCCCCCCCCAGACCATCTAGATTTAAGTTTACCTGGAAACAGATTCATTCTTGAGTTGAAGAGTAACACCTTCTGTCCCTTCTCAAAAACTCTTTGTTGGATTTTTTTATCATGCCATTTTTTTACTCTCTCTTTATAAATCATTGCATTCTCGTAGACTATCATTCTAAATTCTTCTAATTCTTGTAATTGTACCAATCTACTCCTTCCTGCTTGCTGTAAATCCAAATTCAAAGCTTTTATTTCCCAGAAGGCCTTGTGCTCTAGCTCTACAGGGAGATGGCAAGCTTTTCCATAAATCATGTTGAATGGAGTAGTGCCCAGAGGAGTCTTAAATGCTGTTCTGTATGCCCATAATGCATCGTCTAATTTTAGTGACCAGTCTTTCCTGTTAGGATTCACAACCTTCTCCAGAATTTGTTTCACTTCCCTGTTAGATACTTCCACTTGTCCATTGCTTTGAGGGTGGTATGTTGAAGTCACCTTATGTCTAACTCCATATTTACTTAGTAACACAGTGAAGGATCTATTGCAAAAATGAGATCCTCCATCACTGTTAATTACTCTGGGAGTGCCAAACCTTGTGAAAATATTTTTCTGTAAAAACTTCAGAACACTCTTCCCTTCATTGTTTGGCAATGCTGCAGCTTCTACCTATTTAGAAACATAATCAACAGCCAACAGTATGTATTGGTTCCCATGAGATGCTGGGAAAGGTCCCATGAAGTCAATTCCCCAGACGTCAAAGACTTCAATCTCCAGGATGTTGGTAAGTGGCAGCTCATGTTTTCTTGATATGTTCCCTATTCTTTGACATTTGTCACAGTTTTGAACAAAATTGTTAGCATATTTAAAGAGAGTAGGCCAATAAAAACCTGACTGCAAAACTTTTGTTGTTGTACTGTTCCTCCATAATGGCCTCCGTATGATACTGCATGGCATTGCTGCAACACCTGATTCATTTCATCCTATGATATTCATCTTTGCAGCAACTGATCCGCGCACTGTTTGAAAAGGAATGGTTCATCCCAAAAGTATTGATTCACTTCTTTTAAGAACTTTCTTCTCTGTTGATAATCCATGTCGGGAGGAATGATATCGCTCACAATATAATGACCAATTTACATACCAGGTGCTGGAGCACATTCAATTTCAACATCTGTTCATCTGGGAATGTTTCCTTGATACTCTCTTCCCAAGGGCTGTTCACTTATATTTTTCAGCGGATAGGTGATCCGCAATTTGATTTTCCCATCCCTTTTATGTCATGGATTTCCATATCAAACTCTTGAAGCAGTAGCACCCAACGGATGAGTCTTGGTTTAGCATCCTTCTTAGCAACCAAGTATTTGATTGCTGCATGATCAGTGTATACAATAACCTTGGTTCCTAACAGATATGCTCTAAACTTATCAAATGCAACACCACTGCTAAAAGTTATTTTTCTGTAGTTGTGTAATTCTTCTAGGCTTCATTTAGAGTCTTACTGGCATAATAAATGGAATGAAATACTTTGTCTTTCTTCTGTCCCAACACTACTCCCACGGCATAATCACTTGCATCGCACATCATAATAAACGGTGAAGTCCAATCAGGTGCTGCTAATACAAATGCGGTGATCAACTTTTGCTTCAACAAATTGAAAGCTTCCAGGCAGTCTCTGTTGAAATTAAAGGAAGTGTTCTGGTCTAGTAACATACATAGCGGTTTAGAAATTTTTGAGAAATCTTTAATAAAGCGGCGATAGAATCCCGCATGTCCCAAAAAGCTTCTGATCCCTTTAACTATTTTCGGTAGTGGCAGTTTTTCAAAGATCTCCACCTTAGCTTTATCTACTTCCAATCCCTTTTCTGAAACTCGATGCCCGAGCACTATTCCTTCTGGAACCATGAAATGGCACTTTTTCCAATTGAGCACAAGGTTGGTTTCCATGCATCTTTTCAGAACCTTCTCCAGATTCTCCAAATATAATTCGAAAGATTCTCCCACAATGGAGAAATCATCCATAAATATTTCCAAACTTTCTTCTACCATATCTGAAAAGATGACGATCATGCAGCGCTGGAACGTTGCTGGAGCAATACACAACCCGAAAGGCATCCTTCTAAAAGCAAATGTTCCATATGGGCATGTGAAGGTAGTTTTCTCCTGATCCTCGAGGGCAATAGTGATCTGATTATATCCAGAATAACCATCTAGGAAGCAGTAAAATCTTTTGCCCGCCAGCCTGTCCAGCATTTGATCGATAAAGGGCAAGGGAAAATGATCTTTACTTGTGACTTTATTTAGTTTTCTGTAGTCCATGCAGATCCTCCATCCTGTTACAGTCCTCGTAGGAATTAGGCCATTTTTTCATTAGCCACCACAGTTGTTCCTCCTTTCTTTGGAACTCATTAGACCAGGCTAATCTAAGAGCTGTCTGAAATAGGGTAGATGATTCCAGCGTCCAGCCACTTCAGTATCTCCTTTTTCACCACTTCCTTCATTTTGGGGTTTAGCCTTCTCTGTTGCTCTATCGATGCACTATATCCTTCTTCTAATAATATTTTGTGCATGCAAATACTCGGACTAATCCCTTTTATATCATTTACTGTCCATGCAAGAGCCTGTTTATAACTTTTCAGAACATGCAATAACTCTTGCTCTTGCTTGGTTGATAAAGCTGCTAAAATAACCACATGAAGGGTATCTTTGAGTCTAGGAATGCATACTTTAGGTGAAAAGGTAACTGTTTCAGCTCTAGTGTGATGCCTCTTCACTCGATGGCTGAAGAATTTATGGGCTATCTTCTGTTCTAATTAGTGTCTCAAACTGCCTTTTATAGCTTCGATAAAGTTGCTTTGCTTCTTCAGTTTCTTTTTCTTCTGATACACTAAAACAATCTTCCTCCTCATAAGGGCATTTCATGGCCTTCCAAACATTGAAAGTAACATGTTGGTCATTTACCCTCATAGTGAGTTCACCTTTCTGCACGTCAATCAAAGTTCTTCTAGTAGCTAAAAATGGTCTTCCCAGGATGATAGGCATGTCACGATCAGCTTCATAGTCCAATATAATAAAGTCTACTAGAAAAATGAACTTGTCTACCTTCACCAGGATGTCTTCTATTTTTCCTTGTGGATAAGTCAGCGAGCGATCGGCAAGTTACAAAGTTATAGTTGAAAGTCTAACTTCTCCAATTTCCAGCTTCTTAAAAATCGACATGGGCATCAGGTTAATACTTGCTCCTAAATCACATAGAGCTTTTCCAAAATAATTGTTGTCAATCGTGCATGGAATGGTGAAACTGCTAGGATCTTTTAGTTTTGGTGGAATCTTGTTCTGCAATATGTAGCTTGTTTCTTCTGTCATAGCCACCAGTTCATATTCTCTCAATCTTCTTTTCTTGGATAAAATATCCTTCATGAATTTCGTGTAGTTGGGCATCTGTTCAAGTGCTTCCACCAGCGGCACATTGATATGTAGTTGCTTTAAAACATCCCGAAATTTTCTAAACTGTTTGGTGTATTTCTACAGTCTTTGAGGAAATGGTGGTGGTGGCTTCTGGGTTCTTAATTCATCTTACTATTGTTGTGGTGATGCTGCAGCATCAGTTGATGGATTATTTTTTTCTTTTTCACCTGCTTCTTTTTCTTCAGCCACCTCATTTTGGTTCCTGGAACTCTCTACTTTCCTTAGCTTCTCTGGGATTTCTAGCTCTCTTTCATTCCTCAATACTATAGCCTTGCAATGTTCTTTTCCAGGCCTTTGTGGTACTTCTGTATCACTAGATAATTGCCCTGTATTTCTTGTGCTTAAGGACTGAGCCAGCCACCCCATTTGTGTTTCCATATTTTTCATAAATGCAGCCAAGTTTTGGAAGATCACGTCTGTCTTAGTAGCATATTCTCTAGCAAAGCTGTCACAACCCGAGAGGGGGCCTAACAGAAACGCCAGGTTAAACGATCAACCTCGGATAGGTCCACCGTCTAACCTAAGGCTAAATGCGGAAGTTTAGCACTAATCCAGGACCTCCTCGAAGCAACAAATAAAAGAGAGTACAAACAATCGTAGAAATACAAGATAAATGAAAATAATTACATGCCAAAATAAGGTACAATCTCGAATGTCTTACATAGTACAGAGCTGTGGAAAATAAAAGGTGAGACTCTAGGGAAAAATCCAAACATGACAAGCCTCACTTTCTAGCCTTCCTTCCTTTACCTGTAGAGGGGGAGTCGATTGGGTGAGTGACAAACTCAGTAGGGATGTTTATACCTACCACTCAATGA